>PVMI01052801.1:0-10695 GCA_008528875.1 Aulacorthum solani
AAAAAAAAATAATAATACAACTTAAAGTAGGTAATTATACTGTATAGCTATTTACAGTGCTTCTATATAATAGAGTCGACGGGGCACATAAAATATTTATTGACTATAAAGACGCTACCAACAGAAAGTGATTTCTGATTAGATTGTTACGATTTATAACAATATTGAAATCAACAAATTATTTATTTTATCGATTATTCTAGGTTTTATTTAAAACGGCGTAATCAAGAAAATCCATCGGTTACGCCACTACTTTATCAACGAATACAAACTAAAACACACGCAACTGCTAATCAATATAAATTATAATAATACATTAATAATATCATCACATATACATCAATATTTCATAGTAACATAATATTATTAAATTTCATACTAGACAGTTTCGAGTCTGTTTAACTCATTTCATCGTATAAGAAGGTTACAAGACTTCCGCAATACCATTATTATATTATCACATTTTTTTTTTACTTGCCTATTGGCTATTGTTGTTTGATTTTTTTAAATTTAAATATACTTTTACATAAATATTGTAATATCAATAGACAAATACTCAGAAATTCAGAATAACTGTTTATAATATGGTAAAAATTAATTTGAAACAATACGAAACCACAAAAAAATTAGGTAGATAGGTACCTATATTGTGGGCAATTTTTTTTTTGATAAAAATAGCAAAGCTAAGACAAATAAAGGATACTAACAATCATTTGATAGGAACCGTTAAAAATTCAGCAACAATCAAAATCCAATAGATGGAAGAGTATCTATATAGGCAACGCTGGAGAAATGTACGACTTTTTTTAACTCAGTTAAGTTAATATGCATCAATAAGGAAAATTGGAAGTTCATTTCACTTTTGATTAATTAGTTAATACATAGTTTTTTAACTTTTCCTCGAGTAATAAATTTGAAAACAATATTAATTGACTTAACTTCTTAAAGTAAAAATTGAAGTCATTGATTCCGCTTTAATTAAAAACAATTATTTTTGATGAAAATAAAAATGAAATAAACTTTTTAACTCTTTAATGCCCAGCCTCGCCTGTAGGTATATGAAATACAACATTCTATATTTCTTTTGTAATAAAAATAAAACGGATTCATCAGCTACTCTACTTCAGTACTCGATCTTTGTGATTTACATGTTTTAGATAATGATATAGATATAACAAAACATAGGTGACAGAGTATTGGTGGAAAAATAATTGTAGTCATACGGTGTCGTATAGAATGGATTGGTTGTTATGCAATAATAACTTACTGGCCCTTTATAATGTGTGACAGAGTCGATAATAATATATTAGTATAATACTAACTGAATTAATAGGTTATTTCAAAACTACCTGTGTATATGTGCATTCAAATAATATGTCAATATGGAAATCGCTTTCGAATGTACCTTGACAATATAGATATGCGACAAAATCGTATTTCCGATCGTATGACGCTATAACACTTTAAATAACTTTATTATATAGGTACATTGCAATTATATATTGCCACTCGGTATAGTAATAACAATATGTAACCTACCTACGCTTTATTCGTATTAGGTACGCAGAACAGCGGTGCAGATGCAAACATAGGTCTCACGGCAAATCTCATATACCTATTATATATTATATTATTATCCATTCGACTGAACTCACCTCCATCGATCGTGTATATCATAAATACCATGCCTCGACACGAACGGTTTTCGTTTCGCCTCCGACGCCGCCGCCGCCCACGCACAACTGTATTATTATAATAATATTAAATATCATTATCGTACGACCGACCGTGTCGGAGGTAGGTGTACACGTGCCGATGATTTTATGTGAACGCTTATATTATACTTTTGCTGATTTTTCGCGGAGGCGGTGGCGATAGCGCCCTAACTGCGGATGGCCGAGGACGACTTCGCCCACACCATCACCTCCGCCGCCCTTCGACACAGCCGAGTCATTGCCACTCGCGCACAAGCACAACAACACACTCACTCATAGTCACTTTACTTGCGCGTGAGTTGTGACGATGGTGGCGTTATAGTAACGACGACGATATTATTATACACACACGTCACACACACTCTCACACTCACACACACACACACACACTCAAACAATATGCGAATATTTCATAAAAAATTGAATAATGACACACTCGCGGGAATCGATCACGTTTCCAACCCCGCCAAAACGACCTTATATCGTATAATATCTTGTGACCATCACCCACCGCAGCAGACCGACTCGAGTCATCGATCGCTCGTCCCCGAGTGTGCTCTGATTTTTAACGGGTATAGGATATAATAATATATACATGAAGTACATATATATTTTGGTAACACAGATATACCCTGCTTACATTATACCAGATACGTCTTAGTATTGTAATATCACCATGGCCTTGTGTTTAATACTCGGGAAATCAAAACTTCTGTAGCTTTATATGTTTGTATGTATTTTAAGTAACAATGAGAAGCATATGTAGCCAGAGGGGGAGGAACTGAAGGCACATATACCACTCTCTAAATATATTGTTCTTATTAAATTCCATTGGATTGTTTGTGGCCCTATAACTTGATTGCTAGAAATGAATTTGAAAAAATCTTGAATGCATAGTTCAATTCATGTTGATGAAAAAGACTATAGTTATAGCAACAATTAAAATTATTTTTCAAAAAACCAGTATAAAATTATATAAATGAAGGTTCTAATGAAGATTAGCCGTATAATCATAACAATTTTGTTAGTTTTTTAAGTGATACATATTATAATTTATAGTTTATTAAGACAGCTTACAGTAACATATCTATTCATGACTTCAATCGTGTTATTTGTGTTTAAATAACTAATATTGCGATTTTTAATATATTTGTATTTGTTACCATACCCAGAGACGTATTTAGAATTTTGACGCTCCAGGTAAAATTGTATTGCATATTACATATCTCCACCCTTACAAAAAAAATTTGGATTTAAAAAAAACCAATTTATTGACAACAGTCCATATGTTTTACAAGTGTAATATAACATTATTAATTCTTTGACATCTTTTCTCACTGATACCTTGTATAATTATTCACATAAAACATACAGGTACTTTAGCGATTTTAAAATTTACATTACACTTAAAACCAAAATAATAAAATTGGCACCGGAACAATAACGACAAAGTAAACCGTAATCGTTTATATACGATTTTACCATAGATTATATTTTATGGATTTTACGTGGTCAAAATTTAAAAATATTCTTATATAAAATAAAAGAACGCTATAAAGACGCTATCTAAAATCTTAAAATATTTTAATTTCTTGACTATGTTTCTCTACTCGTGTTTATGGGTAGCACGGAGAGGTTAAAAAATGTAGCTTGATACCTATTTAGCAACCTAACCTTAACAACTGGTATATATGATTCATCAACATTTGGAATATTTCCGTACTCTCAAAAATAAAGCTCTAGATCTGTGGAATTCAGCACCCCTTATCAATACTTCCAAGATACATTTCTAAACATTTCTGCTTAATGCACTAAACCGTGCTAATTATTTAAAATCTTAAAACATTCTCAGTTTTTTTGAAATTTTGAAATAAGATACCTACACATATAATCGTCTTATTAGATAATGCAAATCTGTAATTTGAAAACTACACCGGAAAGTTGTCTGGCTTCTGGACACGCCTATATGGCTATAAGGAATAACCAAATAATATCGTTATTACTACTGATTACGATGTAGCACGCGGCGTTTAAAATTACAATAATAGCGACCACCAAAACTGAATTAATAAATTATTATTAAAGGCGGCATCGACCGGCCGACAGCAGCGGTGGCAGCGTGTTTGTGTGCGGGCCAACGGGTGGGTTGATGTGCGTGTAGGTACCCCAAATAGTTGTACCTATATATTTATTAAATTTATGTGCGTTTTATATTAGTAATATTATGCACGATATTATTAAGGTGTTCCTACGTCTATATGTTCATAAACACATTATAAATCTACTAAAAGTGCATATTATTATGTGTAATGTATAGCTGGTATTATAATACTATATGTATATGATACAATTTATTGTAATATAATATAACCAGAGGACTCTACCCATGTACGACGTATTGTATCTGTCTCACAAACGTATGGCATAACATTTTTTTGTTAATCAGAACCGATTGTGTGTTTTTGATTTTAATATTAGAGTAATCAACCTAATAAGTTATTAAATTTATATAAGTAAGAACATTATCTGTGCTTATAATAAGCATCAGTTGTTTCGGATATTGTAATGTTCAAACGAGATAATATGAGTATTTACGTAAAATATTACAATGTAAAAATACTCATATTATGTTATTTAAATATCGAAAAAACAACGCTTATGCACAGATAATGTTTATGTTCAACTTTGATAATAAGTCAATTCTCAGTTTTATTAAGACTAACAACATACAATTGATTCAGACGAACAACAATATTGTATACTTAGATTAAGAAATTAAAATCATATAAAATATATATAATATATAAATAATACTATAGTGGCTTGGTGAGTATACCAAGCTCGGTCATCCACTCAATCTACTCTGAGTGTATATACCGGCCCGGCTTTACTAGCTCCCGGATGGGTGACCACAAGGGTTCTTAGCAACATATCCTTGCCACATATACACAAATCGTGTTTCAACCCTACCAACATACTGACCTACTATAAATATATAAGAACCCCTCTATCGACAACAGTCTACAGTTAAAAGTAAGAGATCATTTTAAACCTCAAAAATACCATTGGAGAAACCCGATTTAAATTATTCTATAACATTATTTAACACTAAAGCTTAATTCAATTTACCGTTTTCTTCCTAATCATCTTCTAGTTATCTATATTGACTATTATTAAGCTTAAGCGAGTGCTTAAACCTATTTTATAAAGGTACTCAATATTAATTATCTATGTTTTCTTAGGAGTACTAGGTATAGGTTCTAAAGTAGGTATTAATTTATAATTTATTATGATGAAACAATAGTGCTAGTATGTAGGTTAGGTATTTGTGTTTCTTAATAAATGTTTTATTTTATTCTTTCTATATGAAAAATGCAATATGAATGTGTTGTTCACTCAGAATATTACAAGCGTACCGAACGTAAAAGTCTCGTCATTGGAGTGTTTCCATTACCTCCGCGGATATCTTTCACTCGATTACAGTGATGACGAGAGGTAGAGGACATACAATATTAACCAAGTAACCACATTTTACCATTATGTACCGTATTAGGTACAATATACCCATATGACGGTGGAATGTGCATCTTTAGAGAGGGTTTACATATAATGGTATGCCACAATACGAAAAATTAATAGATTTTGCTTATACTTTATATATGTAGGTAGTAGGCACCTATTATATTTACTATCGAATTCTAAATTATTCATACTAAAAATAAAGTATTTTTGAGATTATTACCTTATAATGAGTTATGTTATTGTTAAATTGAGTAGCATGAAATTAATTGTACACAATTTTGAAATAACTTAACAGGAAAGAGTATTGGTATATAATATATAATAAATGTTTAGCTTGTTCTACCTTAAAGTTAATATTTGGAAGTAGTGTCACTAGACACTACCTTCCCTTAAGTGTTCACGTCTAGTAACTATCAAAACATTTACTTATTATATTAACTTTTATAGATTGTAAAATTTTTTTAAATAAAAAAAAAAAAAAGTTAATATCTCTAGTAACAATAACGTATGTGAATGTCGTGGCAATGGTGTGTGCAGACATGGCTATAAAAGGGATGTCAAGCTACATTACACCTTAATTATGACCCCCCCCCCTCACACCATCAATGGAAAAAAATACAGTCTAGTTCTTATCCCTTTTCGATCTTTTTAGTACTATATTGATCACATGAGAGAACATAATATAACTTTACAATGATATTAATCACAAATTAATCACAATAAACATATAGTATGTAAACTTACGAATGATATAACTTAAATCTAAAACTTAAAACATAAAACTAGTATTTTCACCCAATTAAATAATTATTTTATATATATATTATTTATTATTTCTAATATATCTATCATATAATAATAATTTTCAATAAAATAATACAGCTTTAAAATTAAAATGTATGTCAATAGTATGACTATTTATTATTAACAACATCAATTGATACATTTATTTTTATGAACAAAAAAATATATATATTCTTTAATTTTCAAATTACTAGAAATAATTAATGTACTATTTAAGTGCTATTTATTTTTCCCCTTCTAATATTTTTCAGATACCTATATAGATAATAATATCATAATGTATAATTTTTTTTTAATCCCTTCATTTTTGGAATCTATGATAAAGTTATTAGTGTTTTCATTTGATTTCCTATCTGCTCCACTTTGGTGCAATATTGTTTCAGTTAATACTATGTTATACGTATATTTATTATTTATTAATATATTAATATTTAAATACTCGTATACTTGTTAATGAGTATTACCTACATTTTTAATTAATTTTGAACAAAAGGACAACGTGTATCGTGTTGTCAATGATAAAAATAAAAATATTCGATAGGTAGGTAAAATATCAATTATTATTATTGTTTATGGAATTGTTTTGACACTCTTCATCTTCCGGGAAAAAATAGTATAAAATATAGTATTCTAAAAACAAATAACAGTCGAAAATACAGTCTGGTTGCAACACAGTAAATGTTAATGGTATATACAGCCATATATAGGTACTAAATAGTAAATACCATTTTGACATGACTACCTATATTTATATAGGTTTTATGGTTATTTTTTTGTCTTAAAATGTAAACTTTTTGTATTATAAAAATTAAAAAGTACAAATAACCACTTTATAATATGATTTTAAGCTAACATCACTGTACAGTGTACACCCTTTGCATATACGGGCCCAAGAACTCACTCCACACACACACATTTAATTATGTCACATATATAATCGTATATTATTTCACTGCTAAATAAATGAATTCGACATAATATGCCAACTGTTCTGTACGATTTTGATATTGAGAATGAATAAGTACTAACTTTTATTTATCTAAAGAATCGTAATTCACTGTAGAATATACAATATTTTTGGATTTGCAAGTTAAATGTATACATTTATACGCCAAAATTTCTCTAAAATCTGTTTATACTTTATAAAACATAAATAAGACAAGGAATCCAATTCTATTTTCTTAAATCATTACATAAGTATCTATCACTTAGTAATATCTACTAGTAGTTAGTACGTTAGAATAAAAATAGGACTTTTAATCAAGAAAAACAGACTGCTTCTAAATAAAACAGTAATATGAATTTATGAACATTAGTAAGTAATAACTCATAAATATTGATTACTGCCTTATAAAATATTATAGATAGTGATTAGTCATCAAAATATATAAAATAATAACAATGGTTGACTATAAGCATATTACGTATAATTAAACTTCTTATTGAATGTATAGTTACTACCTTATTATCTTAATGATATAGTATCAAATAACTTAACGGCCTGTTGTATAAATACTGAATCAGATAACGTATTAATCATTACAGATAAGTTGATTTAATTTGAATGAATGTGTTCTGTTTTAAATTTTGATCAAATTAATATTTTGGGTGCATATTCTGGTTAACTGATCAGCAGTCGTCGTCAGAAAATAAACACCATTGAAGAAAGTCTTATGGAAATGTCCATTAATCATTTTGGGAAAGTACGTTGAATAATAAATAATAATAATAATAATAATGAAGTGTAATATATAAATATTCGATGCATTACTTTCTAAAATATGTATACAACGTAAAACATCGTCATACTACTAAAAACTGTGAGTATGCGTATATTTTTTTTCTGCAAATGGTTAAAGGGGCAAAATGAATCGTGTATAATATTATTATACCGAGACAAAAATTAAAATCCTAGCTAAATTCTCGGTATTAAATTAATATTATAATGTCATACATATACCCCCGCCGATCGAGGACCAACAGACGATAACCACGGATAAAAACAATAATAACCATACAAACAAGGTACAAACATTGCAAATTTGCCTTCAGCGGAACCAATTTTGTGTTGATAGCTTTAATATCAGAGTTATCGACCTATTGTAAAACTTGGAGGTAAGAAACTATAGACATTAACTGTGATTGTTCGTTGTGCATTTTTGGTTTGTAATATTTTGCACATTATCATAACTCATAATTCATAAGTCATAGAGACATAGACTATAGCTCGTTTAGAAATTAAGATATACCAAAGAAAAGAGTAGAAACACTAGAAAGACACTAATAATGTTCTTAAGTTTAATAAAACATTGGTAAATTTATTCAAATATTAGAGCTAAAAGCACAAATTTTCTTTGTTGCATAGATAGTGGAGACAATATAATAAATAATAATAATATTATGTAAATCGGCGTTCTCATTATAATGTTATAGACACGACATACACTACAAATGATTAAGGCATAATTCCCATAATATGATAATTGTAATTATACCTAATCACAAGACAATAATGGTGGGCATTAACTTGATTAGTTTGTTAAATTTTTAATTATTGACTAAATCATCGATATTGGTTTGATTTATTGTAGAAATGTCTTAGTTTTTTCAGTTAATATTAAAATTTTTGGTTTTAATATGGTTTCATACATTGCTAACTATTTATAATATAATGTTACAATAATAAATAATAGTAATTAGTAGGTACCTTATATTACTATAATATGTCTGCTACGTGTCTTGTAAAATAGTATTATGCAAAGACATAGGTAGGCACTAATTATAAAATTAAAATTAATTGCCAACCCTTGATTATATAATATTCCTAAGTATATAATATGTTATACTATAAATCAGGCAGGTGGTATGTACCTCGTAGTCGGCCGCGGGGGAAGACTTCAGCGGCGGTAGGCTGAAATGCCTATAATATAATATTATAGGTATTCAAAGTCCGGGAGACACGACGACGACGAGTGATAGTGTTATCGTTACCCGCCGCCGGCAACACGTGTGCGTGAATCACTACTGCAGTACCTATATCGTATTATCGCGTACACAAGTTGCACCGTCGAGTGCAGTTCGAACACTGACTCGGCGCGGACATGCAAAAGAGGTGGTCGGGAGGCAAAGTCGTCGGCACGTGGGCCGCGGCGGTCGGTGGACAACGACGATAATACTACTTTAATATTGTTGTTTGCTGAAATATAACGGCGTTGATAACCGCCGGCGACGACCTAATATGTACAAAACGACGACAAGGTCGGCGCGGCTCTGCCCCTTCACCGCCACCCGACCTTCCGCTCTTACACCAACGCCGCCGTCCTTTGTCAGGTGTTCGGCTGGTGCGTGCGAGCGTTGTCGCGGCGCGCGGCCGTTGCGCGACTTTCGCCGCCGCGGTGCCTCCTCCGTGCGCGCCGCCGTCGTTTTGCACGGGGCGCGAGCGGCCGCCACCGTCGCCGAGTAAACGACTCGGCACTCGCGCTCCCGACAGTCGGCGCGTCCCGGAGTGATGACTCATCCGCGCGCTGGCGGTCATCGGTCGGCGCGCTCGCTCGATGACCGGCCTTAAATGGGCATCGACCGAACGCGCGGGTGCTGCGCGCCGTAAATTGCCTATAATATTATTATATTTTATGTGCGCGTGACTGTAACATTGTTATTATTGTTACTGTTATTACAATACGCTGCGGTCCGGATGTCGATGACTACTTATTTTTTTAAATGTATTTTTCCTTCCCTGAAGGAATCAAAGTCTTGTGGGCGATAATAATGTCTACAGAGACCGGATTAATTGTATTTTGTACTAAAATGTTGTCCATATTATGATGCAAATGTGCTTTACATTCGTAAAAACGACAAAATATGCTAAAATATGTACAAAAACGTGTACAGTACCTACAGACTACATAGTACCCATATGAATAAAAAAATATGTAACAAATTATACCAAACAATGATACTAATAAAAGAGATACGTAAAAACTTATTTTGTATAAACTATGAAATATTATTTTCGATTACCTATTAAGTATTTAACATTTTTTCATGATCATTTCTAATCAATTGTTGATTGGCGTATTAATTCTATAGTTTTGTAAAGAGTTTTTAATCTTATTTATTTATTATTTTTCTTTCTTTTTACTAATTTCTTTTTTTTAAGAATGTATAAAATATGCGAATTATATACCCTAATAACAAATATGCATCAATATGCTAATTTGAAAAAAAAATTTGGTCTATGAAATCAATTTGATTTGAATCGCCCACATTTAAAATCCTCATAGTTGTACATACACTAGCTCGGTATGAATATGCAAATACAAATGATTCCAGACTCCTCGGTCCCTAATAATTATAATAATACGAATCTTACTAGTTCATATTTATTTTGCATATCATTGATATCTTTTTTTCTAGTTCAAGTAGATTTAAACAATTTGCCACTATAGTAGAAAAATAATCATCAATTTTTTAAACTTACAATCTCGCCCCTTCGCTGCCAACCTGGTCACTGTATGCCTTATTTTCAAATGACAATGATAAATTTCAAATATGTAAAACAATGACATAAAATGATGATTCGTTTGATAATAATTAATAATGATTAATGAACAATGATGCGTTATCAGCGCCACTTGAAATGGATATAGAAAGT
>PVMI01052806.1:0-11170 GCA_008528875.1 Aulacorthum solani
GCCAAAATAACTAAACTCGTGGGCATACTGACTCTTGAGAATGCCACATACAATCGGCCATGTGAAAAACAATATTTTCTTATATCGATCCTTGCAAATTTCAAGGTTTGCCCTTGTGATTTGTTTATTGTCATGGCATAATATACTTTTACAGGAAACTGTATTCTCTTGAATTTTAAAGGATAATCTGATTTTATCATTGGTATGCGAGGAATAAGAACTGATTCGCCTTTGGCAGATAAAGTCATAATTATAGTTTAAATCTAATTCTTTTGAAGAAAAATAATCGGTAGACGTGTCCCATTGCACAATTTTGGTTGACTAAGATTTCTGGGAAGCATTATAGGACAACCAATTTTTAATATTAATAAATTTAGTGGAAACCCAGGAGGGTTGAAACCAATTTAGTACAGAAATTTAAACTCTCGAGAAATTAATTAAAACTTCGTTTTTTTTGTAGAGTTTCTGCTCTAAACAAATAATTCCAAAGACGCGATTAGCCGCATAAATAAGACTCACATATGAGGTTTCCACACAAATTGATGTGTCAACTAATAGAATACAAGAAAATAAAATAAAAGTTGTTTTACAATTTCTGTTATTTATGGGGTTTCTGTAATAAACGATTGAGAAATTCAACTGGATAATTAACTGCATCACCTACTTCCAGTACTGAGTTCAATGATCTGTTATCTGTATTCCATATTTTTTTTTTACTTTGAGAGAGTCCAATAATAATTTGTTTATGTGTCCTGCTATATCATTTTTTGATGAAAATATGGCAATCTCACAAAACCAGCCCATTGATTTATCTTTGATGTTTCTGAAACCTGGATATATATTGTCTGTGAGTTCCTTTATAGTTTTTACAACAATACCTAATCCGGTCGGCAAAGTAATTTTTTCATCATATCCCGGATATTTTCCATCTCCTATTTTTAAGAGTAACTCTGAAAACGGTTTTTAAATGTACTCTCATATTTAAGGTCAAAGAAACTTTTTCTATTTGACTCCACAAATACGAAGACTTAGGCTGCCATTTCATTTGCTTAATTTCCTTTTGGTACGGCTGATAGTCGAAAATCTCCAGCCAGCAGTACCATGACTTCTCCCATAAATAAATTCGAATTTTTCAGATCCTTCAGACAGTTGTTTAAGTCTTTTCTTATGAGACATTGGACTTACATCCCAAAATATGAGCTTGGAATTTTTTAGAACTTTTTTCAAATTTGATTGTTTATTAATATTGCATGTTGGGGTGTCGATGATATTCAAATTGAGTGGCAACTTGATAGCAGGATGAGCAGTTTTCATTCCATGTAAAAGCGTAGCAACAATTCCTGATGATGCAGCTGCAATTGCAATCCCATATGAGCTTTTTACTTTAGCCAAAAGCAGATTAATTAAGTGGGTTTTATCGGTTCCACCAAGAGCATTAAAAAAAATACATTTTCTTAAATTTAATTTGATGCTATTTAATATTTGTTTGTAAACAAACCATGGTTCCTCAGTCAATAAGGGTTTAATTTGCAAAACAATCTCGTGTAAAGCAATTAAATTATAGCTTGTTTCTTTTAAATGCTCTCTATTTTCTAACAGTCCACCAGATCTTGTAGGAGTTGGCAAACCATATTCTTTTAAGCTCAATCAACCTACATTCAAAATTTAATCTTCAATTAATAACAAACATTTTTAATGACAAAATTCATCGTCTGTTATATTATTTTCCATGTGTTTTCTCTGGTATTGTAACCGAATATCGTCCAAAAAATCGTCCTTATACATATTCCAAAGCCTTGAAGCGTCCGATGGATTTCAAAATATTAATATTACACCGAATAGTCCACGCATTTTATTAGGAAAACAACATACTGCTGCTTCTTCTAAAATTAAATTCCACTGATTATCATCTTCTAATAATCCAAAGGCTCTACATGTTGTTTGAAATATCGGATATTAAGTGTTGTTCACAGTCTTCAAAAATGAATACGATGTTGGGCCTTTTACGTGATTAAGAAGAAGACGAAAATGGTAACATTCAACATTCTTTGGGTGGGTTGTCTAAACTCAACCCAATGCTGTAAATTTCTTAACTCCTGACCATTCCGCGACATTCTGGCCACATTTACGTCTAACAAATTTATTATTTATTCACACATAATAGGAAGCACCCTATGGATAAACCATTGTTCTTGTAAATCCATCGGTTTTACATATAAGGAAAAAACCCTGAAGAGTAAATGGAAGGTGGATTTTATATTCTTTCTGTGATATTATCTGCCGTAAAGTAAATACGTTGTCCATTTTCTAGATGAACTTTAAGATGAGTAATAGCGGGATACATATCGTGTATATGAAAACCTAAAATTTTCCAAGCTGACTCGGAACTACTGATATACCTGCCACTTTCATATAATTTTATTTCATCTGTATTGTCAGTTTTAAACCAAACGCTGCGTGATCGCTACATTATGTGACATATTTGCATACATATTTTATTGACTTTATTGAACTGGTTATCTCAACATTTATATGAGGAATAAAAATAAGCTACAAAACTGGGTTATATGGAACAATCCTCCTGTTACCCAAGTCAATTGACTTAATACTCACTTTGAAACCTCCATCATTTGTAGATCACCTTCTATATTTTGGATAGCCATCTTCTAATCTCTTATTTTCTTTAATGAGGGTAACTGGATAACATTTGCTGCAAACACCTTCTTTCCTGCACGTAGAATTTCTGTTCAAAATTCCACATGATCCATGTATCATGATAGCCTTTACTATTTCGTACAATTAAGGGTCTATAACTGGATTCGGAATCTCAGCTCACACGAATTTATTTATCATATCTGATGAAATTCGATTCTCCAACTATAGTAATATGTGTACGTGAGGTAGGCCTCGCTTCTGCCATTCAATGGAATATATTATACGGAACCTCAATTTCCCTAACAAATCACCTTTTTTAAACAAACCCATTAAATTCTTAACTTTTAAATTAAAAACTCATGCAATGATGTCTGGGGATAGTTAGGTTTTCGTCCTGGTAGAAGTGCTTTTCGGCTTTCTTGTCATTTTGGATTACACGTAAAAGTTATGAATACATCTGAGCTGCCATAGTGTCGAACGTACATCAGGACATCTTGGGATCGTTCATTCATATATCGTGGAACTCTTATAAAATATGATGGCCACACAACTAGTTTTCCAAGTTGATCTGCTCCAACATCTTTTCATTCAACAGCATCTTTTAAATGAATATATTTATCTCATCTAAGCTTTTTTTATGGTTTCTGATGAAATTCAATTTTTCAATCTCTATTTTTGCGTACATATCTTCTAAATTTTGGTTGTACAATGGTCCATAACGAAGCAAATGAAATAAAAATAGAATAATAATAATTTATTTTTTTATATTATTAAATTATTATTATTTTTGTTTTTGTTTTTGTTTCTATTATTAATGATTAGATATTGTTAAAATATTAAAAAATATTACAATATAATATGGGCATAGGATATTATTTCATTTTCATTTATAAAAAGTGTCATCTATTGAAGACATTGCTTTAAATGGAATGTTGACATCTCAAATAGTTGTACCAATTATCGGTGATGGTGCCCGCTGCACAGTTTCCTTTTATATATTTAAGGCTCAAGAAAGATGTCAGGAGATCTTAACTACAATTTTTGGGCATGTCTTTGATTATTGGAATACCTTTGTTATTATGTCTTACAATTCACATGGTGACAATTTTTCCACTTTTGAGGATTATGTTGATGACATGAAAAAATCCTACTGTTTACGATGGCTACTGCTAATTGTTTGCAGCTGGCAATTTTTTCCAATATGTATTTGAAATTTATTATTGTAATAATCTTTATGCCGAATTTGGTGTAGATATATTCCCAGTAAAAAGATTGCATCTAAACTGAAAATATTAAAAGTTTGCATTTTGATGTTTATTTATCTATTTCTAATATTCCTACTGTTACAGAAAAGGTAATTTTTACTTTAGAATGCAATTTGTGTATTTGTAATAATTTTTAGTGTCACAGACAAGTTAATTAATAAAAGTACGAAGCTTTGCAATGCTAGATGTACAGATAGACCTCGATGCAACCAAGTGAAGAAAGCTAAAAAAAAGACGAGAAAACCATTTTTCGATCTGAAAATCCATTGCGCAAATCCAAAATTATTTTATTAACTGGTCTTGTATATGATCCCACAATTGCTGTAAGAATATTTTGCTCCAATATATCGTAACACAGGTACTGAGACAACTGTATATCAAACATTTAATGGAGATCGGATTCCACAGACTTTTTTTTATCTTCGTTCTTAATATGTTGCTTCCTATTGTGAATTAGAATTCAGGCTTCCAGCTAAGTCCCGTTGACTTAACAATATTATCTACATTAAATATTAATGCAAATAGTTGATCACTGTCTGATCTACCGATTGGAGCACTATATACGCAGGTACAATTTCGATGATTACAGGATTTGATTAATTTTTAGTTGTAGCTGACAGAACTCTTCCTTTTTATTGGAACCAGTCATCAAGTCTTCCATATGAAAGTGAAGGTATATGATCTTGGAAGCTTTCAGATGACCTTCTCTTTAACCTTCAGGTAATAATGCAAAACAATTTGTTAGCCAAACATGAGGCTGCAGTCGTTCCATATGTCAAAGTTGTAAGGCCATACATCTCCAGACTATCGTTTCATTGAAATTGTAAAATCATTCTTTGAAATTCTTGATTTTTTGGCACCACCATGAGTTGTTGAAACAATATCTCTATATCTGCGATTATCATAAATTGTTCATGAATTGTTCATCAAAATTGATATTAAATCCTCTTGTGGATTATATAATTTTATGTGAGAGCATCTGTCCTCACATAAGAACGTTGTGAAATGATAGATTTGAAGAACTTCGATGATGCGTCGAACATGACTCATAGCTTTATTGTGAGACTTGACAGTTTCAGAATTAAGTGTTGAGGAAGATAGAGTAAGCATTTAAATTGGTTTCCTTTTTCATATACTGTTTCCATGTAAATCATATTCAACTATTCTTCCATATATTGTATATACTGCATCTTCAAATCTACGTTTTCCCAAAGTCTTCGGTTTACACTTAAGAATTTGAATGTAGCCATTTGTAATGTGTGGCCAAGTTCATTAATTTCGGACTTTGGGGTAGTTGTAGCACGAATTTGCCTGCCTGATCTCGTCTTCCTGTTTCTTAGAAATGTTTAATTCCTTTCTGCTCTTCAATGCATTTTTATTTGACTTCGGTGCTAAATCATATGCTTTAAACTCATTATAGCTAAAGATCCTGAGATTGTCATCACGGAGTTTTCCGATCAAACATGTTGCCAAAAGTGAGATAATGTAAATGTGTCATGTTACCAGGCAGCCAAACTTCAAATCTTGCAAGCAGACATATTCTTTCTGTCACCTTATCCTTGATAGCTCAATTAAATAGTAAAGTTTAGGACCACCAATGAAAAAAGTAACATTTCCTGCGGAATCAACGGGTAGGCCAATTGTGGCAATGGTTCTTTTGGTATGTCCCATTTTCTCTCTTTTTTTAACAATTTATTCAGCCATCAATTACTATTGTGGTAGTATGTGAAAAATCAAGTCAACTTCAAATTGTTTTACTCTAACTTTCATTTTAATTTATATGGTTGAGATAGACTGCGTACAATTTGTTTCAATCCTACTTATGAAAGTATTGTTTTCTTGTTTGGAAGTTGTAATAGACAAGGGTAGCATTTGAATGTAGAGTTCATTTGTGATCCATTATATAATAAACCACGACTTATTTTTAGTACGCCATATTGATCTTCTATCGGAACAGATGCTGCATACAGAAACATAACTTTTTCCTCCTTGCGCAATGCAAACTATATTAGGACTTAATTCCTTACTTAATGCAGAAGTAATGTTGTTTTTATCTATTTCAGAGACATTAGCTGATGTTACCTGCTGAAATCTGTTTTTAATATTGAAGAATCATATGATGTTTCTGCTTTCATGTTTGATACGTATACAATATACATTGATCTAAAACTCTCAGTAGAGTGGAAAGGACCTAAGCAGTTGAAAAATAGGTGAGATGTCCTTATTATATTCAAGCGTTCCGTTAAAGAGAGACTATTGAACTTAATATAGTACATAAACCCACTTATAACTCTTAGAACTACATGGACATTAATTGGTTAACTTATTATCAGTAAAAATAAGCACTTTCTTCGAAGATTGATTTGGTTTAGAAAACATAGTTTCGATATTATTTGTATTGGTAAGCTTGTTTAACATTCTTTTGAGAAACTCAGCTTTCAAACTTTCCATTACTAAAGATCGACTAGCCAAAAATGTTTTAAATTTCTTTACAACGATAACTCAGTACTTAGTAATGTGAGTGAATGCTAAATTGACTACACTGCATTTCCTTTTGAGATCCGTATGAACGGAAATTAAACTTAATACATTTTTCGACTAACTATTGAAAAGTTTGTGTATTTACTTTGAATAAGTAAAATGATAACTCCGATGTTAATGAAAAAAAGGAAACTGAAATCACCACCTCTTTACTCAGTTAAGAAATTGAGAGATGATATGGCCCGGTGAATATGGGCGTTGACAGGCCGGAAATGGTTGACGTTATAAATGACAGCTAGTGAATACTAGTTGTTTCTGTACCCCTAATGGTGACTCAGCAGCTGCGCACCTGGATACTTTTATGGGATTTTAGGATGGTTTACACAACTCTACACATCAGGTTAGAAGAATGGACTCCACTTTTTTGATTGAGGAAGATTTTAAGACTAAATTCACGTACTTTTACTCGAGATCAGATGACGGCAAAGAAGAATATCTTGAGGTTTTTGCTGCAAGACTTGGACGCTGGAAACACTGTTGGTAGTCATCCTACATTTCAGAGAGGAGTGTGAACATAGGTCATTAACGTAACCTTCTCCGGCCCTGCCCCTACGAAGCTGCGGACTGGGAGGTCATCGACGACTACTTTGGTCACGACCACAACTACATCACGTTCAACATTATCTCTTACATGCGAGCTCTTAACGATGTCCATGGATCAGGGTGACCACCTTGGATGGGCTTCCCTCATGCTTCACTATGGTGCGCTCTGTCTTAAGTTAGGTGAAAGACCACCGCTCTTGAAGGAACCCGCCTGGGTGGATAAAGCAGATGAGCTTCTAAATGATAACCTTCTTAGAAAGGTATAGTCTACAGAGTCCAAAAACGAAAACTAGTTCACTGGTTTAACCAGAAGCTTGCAAACTAAAGAGCTGAATGAATCTATAATATACGAATTTATTTTATGGTAGTGAAAAGACAAGGTACTGATTTCAGCACAGCTGAAAGAATCGCCTTTAGTTAGGCACTCAAGGCTCTTCGTCTCAGGTCCTAGGCTGGACTACACTTTGCGCATTTTTGTTAACGATTGTTGGGGTATGCCTTACAGAATAGGTTAGGCAAAGTGTGCCGATGGGAGGTTATTTAGACCCTACTTCCCACTTGCTAAAGAAGATGGTAATAACGTACATCCTGGCAATGAGTGTTCTCTTATCTTTACTAAATAGATTAGGTTAGCAGTGTCTCGACTTTCAAGGTTCAAAGCGACGGCGTTGGATGGGATTCCTAAAGATATTTTATCGATGATTCGTAGTTTACGTGAGTCAGTTCTTCTGGTCAGGTGGAAACAGGCCATTCTTCTATTTTTGCATAAGTTATTAGACAAGTTATTTGAGTCGATTCTCTTACTATATCTTAATGAGCACCTCGACAAGACTGGTGGACTCAGTAATAAAAAGTTTGGCTTCAGGAGAGGTTGCCCCATAAAGAAGCTATCAATAAGGTTCTTGATTTGGCCACATGGGTCAATCTTGGTCAATCACACAACAGGAACGATGCGTCCTGGTGGCACCTGACGTCTATAATAAATTCAAATCTGAGCTACGAAAGCACATGGATGAGGCTCTTCGACGCAGAGGGGTCCCTCGCTAAGTATTGAAAATGTTATGCTTCTTGTTTTAGTTGAAACTGCTCATGCTATATCTTCATCTCAATCCTCCTCTTTGTTAGATATTTCCTTATCTAACTCATTTTTTAGGTCGATTCTGCTTCACTTTTATTAATTTTATCAGTATTATCATTATTTTGGAATATACTATTTACGATGGTTTCTAGTGGTTTATTTTTATCTGTATTTTCATCAAAAATGACTTTTCGATCATGTACTATTGTTTGTTTAGATAATGTTATCACCTTTATCCAGTAACACTATAACCGATCATAAAAACATTGTAAAGTTTTTAAACCCAATTTCTTTCTTTATTGCTACGGTATTTGGAAGAATATTTTAAAACCAGAAAGTTGTACATTAGAAAGAATTGGTTTTTTTTTTTGCTAAAAGTCAGCAGACGTCTTTTAATGACCTAGTGGGACATCGGTTTCTTAAATATACTGTTGTGTATACTGCTTAACACAAGAATTGTTTGTTTATATCTGAATCAAAAATCAATGCTCTAGCATTTTCCATGATTGTAAGACTTATTTTTTCAACAAAACAGTTTTGTTGGATTGTATTTGGAACTGTATATTCTAATATTATTTCCTTTTGGACACAGAAGTTTTTTAATTATTCGTTATTATAATACTCACCCTTGCCATTAACACAACGAATACAAGATATCAATTTACAAAAACGTGATGTAGCACTATAACATCATACTATTAAAATAAATTGAAAAATAAATTTTTCATTGATAATAGATAAATTACTGTAGAATGTTTATTATCATCAATAAATTAAACATAGTGCATTTTATTATCCCAAGTTTGAGATTCAATAGGTAAACAGGCATGTGAATAAATAAGTTCCAATGATATTGTTGCTTGCACTCTAGTTCCAGAAAAAGGTAATGCCGCTTTTTTTATTACTTTACAGCTTTCACATATTTCATTGTATTTTTCATTATTGATACAAATACCATTCACGATATTAGACATCTTTTCTAGTCTTTAGAAATTTAAATGCAAACGTTTTCTATACCAGAGAAACATAAATAATATTAGAATAAATAGAATTTTCTAAATGACATTTTTTGAATTAAGTTATATATAAACTCTTACAAATTCCCAACTTTTGAACCTTTGTCGAAAACTTGAAAACTAATATTCAAACGAAAAATAATAAAAATATTGTGACCTAACCTTGACTTTGTTAACCCCGGGCTGAATTTACAAATGTTGAGCCCAAGAGCAACATATACCCGGGGTTTCCAAAAAAAAATATTTCTTAAAATGTAATATATTTTTTGGCATTAATGCATTTAAGCTCCCAAGTGATTTTAGGAAATTTTCTAAGGATACCTGTGTATGAAACATATAATAGTATGTATTATTATAAAAAGTATTAAGACTATTCTGTTTCAAACTTAGCGCATTCGACTGTCATGATTATAATAGTTCATGAAAGGACATAAAGTGTACGATTCTGCGGGAAGAGATAGGTAAGAAACGATGGTGAGATTCCCAGTTGTGCGTATCGGAATTGACATGGATATTATGGAGTTATAATACTTAAAGAAGGTTCAATTTTAAATTACCACGAATTATAATAAATTATAAATAATTTTTTATAAGTCACAGTGCATTTGGAAAGTGCTCGTGGTACACAGTTTAGAAACATCTGATCTTGATACTTTTATAACTTTCTCCTAGATTGGAGATTAGAAAATAAAGTGATTGTTTCTTCAAAGATGAGTTTCTTCAATGATTACATACATCTTATTACTGATTCAACTGTCAATAATGCCAACTAAAAACCACTTTCATGGTTTATAGACCTTAAACATTTTTTGTAATTATTGGATCTAATTTATTAACTAATTGATAAAAACAGTATAATTTTTGATCTTTAATAATTGCTTTTAACAGAGGGAATTTATGTCTCTCTAAATGGAGAATGGACCACTGAAAAATTTGCCACCCATAAATATGTGCAGAACAATAATTTTCGGAAAAAAAATCTGGCTATGATTGTTTGAATATATCAGTTAGTTAGTAATAAGCTACAATTTTACCATAGTATATTTCGTATTGTCAAATTCTGAGGAGTAGAATCCAACCCTACTTATGGTATAATAATTTATGCCAGTCACCACCAATTACTTATTTTATCAATACCAATATTTGAATCACTTCACATTAAAGATTTCGGCGTAGATCAAAAAAAATTTTTTTTCGGAAATCAAGTTTTTCGTTAACACAGTGTTATGTGAAAGAAACCTTTATCTATTTTTCCTTTAGTGCTGGTTGGATTGTATTATAATTTAGGCATACTTAAAATAAAGAGTTGATTCAATCTGTAAATTAAAGCGCAAATGGTTGCCATTATATACCGTACATACTTCAAGAAAAAAAATATTGTGATATTGTGTTACAACGGGTACTTGTCGTAGTTATGAAAATTGAACATTTTATATATTTTTTCTATCGGAGCTTTCCCGGCCCTAACTTAAATCAATAAAATAAACAAATGCATATAATTATTTATTTCATTTTTTCTTTTTTCCTCAATAACAAATCCACGATGCTCCAGCTTAACTACTTCTCAGATCGTGGCTGGAGACCTTCTGAAAAATTCTAAGTCAACCATTGGAAGCTGTACGAACAGCGTAGCTTCTCAACTCTTGGACTAATTTCAGTTGAATTTAGAAGTTTTTGTTTCAGTTATATAGATACTATAATACATGTATTCTGTATTTATTGTCTTGATTTATTGTATTTATCACCTTTCACCGAGTTCCACAACACTTTTAACACTACTAAGAGTGGTCCCTAAAAGTAGCCTGTAGCTGCTAGTTATTTATACAGAATGTGTTCCAACTTGTGACCTATTAAAGCTGGATCAAAACAAAAAAAATAGTAATCACTAGGGCTCGGATTTTAAAGCATAATCAATAACAAAAAAAGCACAAAATTGTTTTAAAAAAGCAAAAATGAAGCATATTTATTTTTTAAAAAATCAAAAAAAAGCATGACAAAAAATTAACATGAATTAGTTATAATTTTATAAAACTAAAAAAAAAAGAATTGAAAAATTAATTTAAATTAAAAAA
>PVMI01052851.1:0-18215 GCA_008528875.1 Aulacorthum solani
TTCCACAGCGTTTTACACCTAAAAAGAGTTTTTCCGGGCCACGCCGGGTAATTCAGCTGGTATTTAAATATAGTAAATATACCAGCACCGTGAAGCCTAATGGATACACGTATAATAATAATAATAATAATAATAATATATTTAGCAACAACAATAAATATGTATAGAAATAACATAACATAATCATCAATAGAAAAGTTTTGATGCCAACCAATAAGCATATAAATGCTTGTAAATGTTGAGCTGAGTTCAAAATTAATTGGTTTTCAAGAAAATATATAGTTAACAAATTAATACAAGACTGGGCTTCAATATATGTATGTAATATTTTATTGAAAAACCCTAATGATTAAGATTTAATTTTTTAGTTATTTTCGACTAAGATAGTAAGATGGTAATGAATGTTTATAATATTACAATTAAGTATAGTTTAATAACAAACTGTGCACTTTTTTTAAAAATGTATTTTAAGTTCTGTGAAAATGAATAAATCGCAACAGTTATTGAATGATCAAAATTATTAAAACATTATATATATATAAATATATATGTCTTGTATCCTATTTAGTATATATTTATTGTAAAAAGTTCTTCAAATTTATAATGTTCGATATTAATAGAACTATGGATAACGTCATTATAGTTAATTTTGTAGCATATTTACGAGTTTATTATGTTATAGGTACTACCATAGTAAAATAGAGTAGTTTCAAGATAGTAAGAATACCATATCTTTAAATTTTCATAACTAATAATTAAACTTTATCATTTTACATGACTTGCAATTGTATCAATAGGTACTACTGTAGTATGTGCACTGCACAGTAGGCACTCAGTATTCAGTACTAATACTTATAAGATTATACATAGTTATTTATATCCCATACAAATTAAACCTATGATTATACTACCAATCTTTAAATTCCATATATATATATAGGCAAGTCTGGCAAATTAATGATAATTGAGTTAAATTAAGTATATAGAAAATGTTTAAAAGTTTTAAGTTAATAGTTATCCTAGTTTTTTAAATATATACGGAAACTTACAGTTAACTTATCTTAAATTATTTGTTTATGGATTAACGAAATTGAATTTGATTAAAAGTAACTCGTTATTTATCAAGTTAATTAATTAATTAATTATATTATTAGCTTCCATCTTTAAATCATTATAGCTCAACTATTAAAACATTTTCTTAAGTTTATATCAAAAAAAAAAAAAATCATTTATTGTAAAAATTACATTTTAAAAAGTTAAAATTAAATTAACTTTTACCTTAACCTTAACTTTTTACTCGTTTATGCCGAGGCTTGCAGATAGACATCCACTAGCGTACACAAAAATTCCCAATAGCATGGAGAGTTACATTAAAATACATACAAATATATATAAAAATGTGAACATGTTTTGTATAGTGAAAACCATAGGGGGTTGAACACCCATTCCCATTCAACGCGTGTTTACACCACTGTATTTCACCTATCAATTATTATGCCTATGGTATTATGTTCATAATATAATAATTATATAGAATGAGACGAGAATGAATTCTATAGAAAAAATGTAAAATTATAAACATTATAAACTGAGAATATTATAAAAATAAAATTTTGGATTTTGGATCATTTTGAAAATAATATATGTACCTAATTTCAATTTATTTATACTTAAGAGTCTATCTTAGAAATTGGAGCGATATGTTACTTATTTATTTAAGGACTTTTTAGTCATAAAATCATCAATCATTATCAAAGTATTTAATTAATTCCAATAGTTTATTGAATCTTTGAATAGGTAAGCAGCAAATGTATTAATTTTCAAACTATATAGTTTATACATTAATACATTATAACATGTTACATACACTCTGGTTTAAACATTTGGAAATCTATGGTAATCAATTAATTTACGGAATGATATTTGTATTTATGTTATTAGGTTACATTCGTATAATTAATAAACCCGCATTGACATATTCACACAAATAATTGAGCATAACTCCAGTACTATTACACTATAGTATACTAAATTAATAGTTTTATACCGATTTGTGCGTTCATCTAACGGAATTAATAATAACTAAATAGGCACGATATAAAATCAATTGTTTGAGTTGAATGTTAAAAAATAATTATTTTAAGATTCCAACTAGCATTTTACTTAACATAATCAAGCATAACTTATCTAAAACCAAAAATCACGTCACCCAACGGCTTACTTGACAGTGAACAATTATTATTAAATCATACCAGCTATAATACATTCATAGAACCTACCCACAATTATTATTATAATTTTATATATGTAACCCAATTTTTCTATGCAACCGTAAATTATAAACGTGTAATATACTATCAATAATTTCTATCATAGATGTATTGTTCATATAAAAGTTAAATTAATAAGATTTAAAAATCTATAATTAATACTGTATTAGATATGTATTGTAATTACTAATTCTCATAATAAATTAAGGTTTCTATTAATCTTGGGTAATATCTGTCGACGAATGAGTTTTGTTCAACAATTAAGTATAATATATTAATATCGTTGAGTTCAATGCATAATATAACGGAATGTCATATGAATATAGTGAAAACTTAGACTCAATGGTCGTAGAATAGTTATTCGCCACTAAAAGTCTATGTTTTCATTGATGGTAGTTAATATTATTGCCGACGACAATCGCGATGATATTGTTCCATTGTTATGCTCTTCCGATATAAATTTGCATTCGAACGTCATTAATCACGTCCGGAGCCCAATCCATATTGTTATAATGGAAGTCCGATCCCCTTCACCAGATTCCCTGGCCAAAACAAACAGACGACTCAATCAGAAATACAGCAGTAAATGACGTCATCGACACAAAAGAGTATAATATTATTATTGCAGTGCATTATTGTCGGAGATTTTATTTATTTTTTAAGCGATAAAACGCGTGGGGCGGACTCTGTAATTCCAAAATATATTGTCATTTTCGATTTACACCCCAAGTGCCACCTCGACCGGTGCTGCGAATTGTACCCAACAAAACAGCGTATTAAACACAGTATAGGTACATAACATTGTAGCTAACAATACGCGTAGAAACATCGGTTGTATACAACTGCAGTTGCTATAGACCATAATATTATAGCCACTAGCCACCGCGATGAAATCCAACCGTCGTTCTCGTTTTTATAATCGGTTACGATTTTGAGCGGAAAACGTGTTTGAAATAAAATTATTTTTTTTTTATCGGAATATTATTGTCACTGCAGTCCGCGTTGGGGGTACCTATAGCATAGTTCTCGTGGTTTTATTACTCAAAAGCGTCGGACCATTAACAAAAGTCAAACTTTTATTCAAACTTTTATTCAAGGTTCTAATCAAATTTTACACCAGTTTGGTATTCATGTCGTTTTTCCCGGAAGATTGAGGACAAAAGAAAACTAATATTTTGTTCCAAACTCATATTTCAAAAGATTAAAGTCGTGAAAATAGATATTTATTTACTCAAGGTTGAGTCTATGTTATATGAGGTAAATCAGAGATGTGACCCATCTGCAGCAGATACTGCTTCAGTTATTATTGCATAATAATATAATAATGTGTATTTTAAGTATAATATCTGAATCCCATGTTAACTTGTCCAGCAGCTATATGTTAACTTATTGAATAAGAAAATGCATTTTTTTTTATTAAATATATGTTATTTATGTCTTTATTAAAATATAGAATTTAATTTAAAATCAAGTTTATAGTCTGCAAATCTTAATCATTCATTTCGATATTATATTAAATATTCTGATTTTTTATCCCAAAACATGTTAATTGCAATAATATAATTTTTGATTACATATATCATTTAATTATATAATACTATAATTCAAAATAAATAGAAGTCGATAAATCTCAAACAATATATAATTAAATCATATGCGTGAGTACACAGTGAGTTTGAATATTATGCAAAAAAATATCGATCTAAGACTTATTTTCTTAATTAGATACTTTTTTTTCATATTCCGATGGGTATAATTTGTAAAGTACAATTTTTGATTTGTATTTTCATTTTGCTCAAATTCTTTATTAAAATAAGGTTATTTGATGCAGTTTACTAGTGGTCGAGTTCTCGTTATTTCACGATATCCTATATTATTGATTGGTAGTGAATACACAAATTATTTAGGGGTAATGTTCGAGAGCCTTTCAGGGTTTAACCTCCCATGATGTTGTAAATTAGACAACGGGTAATTGTCCCACAGTGACGTGATTGTTCCCAAAAAGCCCTAGTTCATTTTCTCGATAATTTTCAGAACAAAACTTAATCGCTAAAATCGATCAACGGTTGTTGCACTAAATCACAAAATAATTTCCATTTATTTACATAATAACAGTGTAATTTCTTATAACTCATTTCCATTAATTTTAAAAATAAAAGGTTTCACCCGTAGCGCCACCCGTCATAACAATCCCGAATCAATTTTAAATTATGTTTCCATTATATTTAGTGGATGCTAAGAACTGAACCTAATAAATAAGTAAAATCGTTCAATATTATACCTAAAAACTACTGTCAAAGAAACTGTATTTTTATTTTTCTCGAATTTGGGCATTCAAGTAAGTGTACGTTTATTTTTAATCACCATTTATTTTACACCTACTTAAAAGTTACACTTAATGGTTTCCATCATTAAAAGTTGTAATTTATTTTTAAAAACGTTTAAGTCAAACTCAGTTGTAGTATAAACCCATAATAAAACAGGCGATAAAAAAACGCCGTTAAAAAGGATTAAATATATTTTTAATAAAAACTAATCCGTACAAATTTTTCAAAAACGAACACTTTATCATTTCTTAAACCGGTAGGTAAAACAACGAATGCCAATTTAAATTGTAGTGAAATACAATATTAGGTATTTATATACATTTCTCATTATAAATTCTTTTAATTTATCTATTACACATCATTCTCATTCTTGATCGGTCATGTAAAAATATTTTATTAGATTTAGTTGAAAATATTAAGGAAGTAAATATAATATTGTACAATAAATATTGTAAATACAATATACTATATTAAATATAATATTCAATATAGTAATGTAATGTTATTAGTTTTGGTTTAAATCAATGTTGATAAGCAATTATTATATTGAAAATTTTATTTTTAAAACTTACTCACCTGACAAGATAATATCTGCAGAAAATATTTAAAAATAAATTATACATCATGATCTAATTACGACGTAAAAAATTTACTAAGAAATAATTATAATATAAACTATTTTGTAGTATATCGTTTAATTTTGAACCCTTATTTTCACACTATTTTTTTTATAATAGCACAGAATAACCAGAAGGATCACTATTAATGAGAACTCGAAAATCGGTGAAATATTTTCAGTTATCAGTGTAGCCAGCATTTGGCCATAATTAAAACTTCTCTTTTGCTCTACTGAAACTGAATTTACAAATTTTTGATGTTATCATTGTAAGCAAACTTGATACATATTCAGAAAAAAACACGGTCTTAGGAAAAAATATTATATTCTCACAGATTAATAAAAATACTAAATAGACGACTCCCTATTCCAACGATGTAAAATTTATGAAGCCGACAAAATGGTCGAAATTCTCTTATCCGATGATCTTATGAGATGAATGTTTACAAAATATGTATTTTGATGAAATGATACACCATGATAATTTATGGCGGGAATCCAACATTTTTAAAGATTTATAAATGCATAATATCTAGGGCATTATACACATTTAGAGTAAAGTTAAAAGTATAATATTATGATCTTATATTATAATATTCTTTTAGTTGATTTTATAATAATAACATAATATATTGCAACAAACGGGAAATATAATACAGAAAAACATATTTAATAAACAAGTTTCAAACTCCTCCAATACTCGCATTCTTGAATTCGGATGAGCTGAGTACTGAGTTCATATTAATATTATATTGACATAATAAACACTCCTCTAATCATTGGTCTATAAGTGAATAACAAATAAGTGCGATTAAATGGTGCAATTAAATTACTATTACATTAAATGTTTGTGTGTATTATAGGTAACAATTTGGAGGCTAGAATTATAAAACAAATCATTTTTATGAACCATTGTTCATGTTTACTACCTGTTTACCAACTGTCTATAATTGTCACCTGTGTAATATACCAGTTTTGTTTTAAATGTTTGTATTATTACTAAAGTAGAATAGATAATATACCAGTTTTATTTTAAATATTTGATTATTATTATTTATTATTATACTTGGTAGTATACTAGTTTTATTTTAAATATTTTTATAATTACCTACTAGACTAGGGATCACAAATATGAATAAGAATGTTGTTTAAATCATTCAAAATTATTTTGTATAATTTATATGTAATAAATATATGACACTTGGTTGATTGTTTGAAAATTTGTATTTGTAATTTGGTAAGGGGAGAGTAATGAAAAGTTGTACGTAGAGGTTAAAAACTAGACATATGTATATGTCTCTGAAAATAAAATATAGGTACATCATTATTTCAAAATTGATTATGTATAGGTAACATAATTTTTAACAAGAAGTTTGATGTTGAAAAACTAATATTTAATAAGTTTAAAAAATACCAAAGTAATTGTATTGTTGAGTTATAAAAAGAGCAAAATCAACATAGCTCGAGATATATAAAACATTTTTTAATGAAATTTAATTTAATTTAACTTATTTCTATTTTAATGAAATAGTTTTAAATATAAAAATACATTTTATATTTAGGTACGAAAAAAAATTAATTGTTGGGAGGTTAATTTGTATATTTTTTAATAACGTTGTTATATTACATTAAATATTTGATTATATTTTTATAAAAGTTAAACAATCAAAACGAATACTTAACTGGAGTTTATGTTGCTCACATTTTTAATACGTACACCTAGAGGTAAGTCTAACATTATTAATATGTCTCATATTTAATAAATATACCTACATAGATATATACAAGGTCATTGGTCTGAAGTGGTTTGGTGGGTTTGGCGTTCCCAGGTGCCCTAAAAAATTATAAAATACACATCAATTATTGTAGTTAGTGGCACTAGCTTAGTATAGGTACTAGCTCATGTAAATTTCAATATAATATAAGAAATCGTTTGGGTACAACAAAATTTGTTGGACATTTTTTCTAAAAATTCAGCTAAGCGATTAAATCATGAACCTTTTAACAAGAAGAACTCCATAAGTAGCCCGCGATGCTATTTATCTAAGACCGGTTATGTTCATTCAAATGTATTGTTTTACATTGTAAATATACTGCAAATGTATTATTATTACAATTTCCTATTACAATAATTTTATTGTATATCTATAGCATTGTAGCGTGTATATTATTAATATTAATAATATCATATTTTTATAATAAATTGTTATATTATAAAATGCTGGGAGTCTTCTCAATATTAAATTAAATTTAACAAATCCAATGACAATATTTTTATATAAAACTAAAAATAAACAACTTTTCAATAGCCTAATAATAATATCTTTATTTTATTTTTACGGCTCAAGCTACCATATCGATAAGACACAATGCAAAAGTCAGGATCAGCATAGGTTTTTATTTGGATTCGATTCGTATTTTTCATCCTGACGTTTCCTCTTTGTCAACTTCCGGAGAATGTTTTCTTCTTTCGCCTGTTTAGGAAAAAAACAAACCAATATATTTTTTTCCTTGTCGATAGTATGGCCATTTGAATGGATTACACCCGACTTGGCGACGCCTGTAGTTGCAGTTTCATTTTTTTTTTTTTGTGCCCACAACACATTTTCTATTTGCCTTTTATTGTGCACTTTTGTCTACATGTTTTTATTTAATATTTTTTTTCACTTAGAAAAGCTCGAAATCATTTGCCGCAAAAGAAAAAAAGGTCCAAAAATAATATCAAAATAGTATTATACCTATAGAAATGGGTTGAAAGTAAAATAATGATTTTTTCCAAAAATAAATATTTATATTTTAAATACCTACTATGTATACTCCAGCCACTGAGAGAGCGCATTTACGGCGGCAACTAGATGGTAGAGTGCGAGAAATTTAAGTACTAAATCGTGGAGCTCAATCATTTGGATGAGTGAAGGAGTAACGCTCTCTCAGTGATCGTAGTATACAAGTCGTATTAAATAGATTTGAAAGTTTTGAACATATCAATTTATTAAAAATAAATTGAAAAAATATTAATAGATTATATAAAGATATAAAGAAGAAGAAATTCTTAAGATAGGTATTTATTTATTCTAAAAATAAAAGTTTAATCTTAAATAAGAAGACTATTGATAAAATATGTAACTCAATGAATATCAATATACCTAAATGTGATATTATACATCGTCCATCATAAATAAAATAATATTGTAAAAATAGTATTGTAATTACCTACAAATCAGTACATATACTTACCTACATATAAATTATATCAATGATAATAATTTAAGCATGGAAACAATAACTATATCGTTCAAGAAAATGGTTGGTTCTAGCCATCAGCTGAGATAAGCAAATACACAAATCACTTAAATTATCTAAATTAACATAACTGCACCAATAACTCGGAATCAGCGATCCTATGATGGAACCACAAGCGTATGACCGCACATTTTGGTATCGCCTGTAACCGCTAAGGCGCTAACAGTCCAAACTTTCCACTGATCAATGATCATTATATTATTATATTATGTAAATAATAATACGACGTCGTCTGTGCCACGAAAGAAAACCTACCATGGAAAATTATTAAATTGCTTATGTGGTAATATGTATCTACAACTCTCTATAGTATTAATGCTTAATAGAAAAATAAATTACTTAAATCACAATCATAAACAACATCATAAAATATACTTAGTAATATTATAGACTGAGGAACCATCTGCATTCAGAATCGTTTTTCATATATAATGATTTTATATCATTCAATTCAAATTGAACACCATCTATTACAGTGATATACTTGTAACCTACTGTACAGAAGAGCGATATAATAATATACTTACTCACTAGTTTAATAAATATATAAAAATAATCATACAAAAACAAAATATAATAGTATTCTACCTACATTTCGATAAATCTATAATAAAATAACTAATGAAGCATGAAAAAATAAAAAATGAAAAAAAAACAACTAGCAATAGAACCACCCACAACCAACCATTGAGTAAATACGCATTTTCCTTCAGCTCAGGGCCTAAATTTTAAAACTAATAATGTATCAATTAATGTTTATTTTGTTTTGTGATCTATAAGCTATACGCGTGTATTTTGCGTACGTATCGGATATAAGATTATAAAATATTTTTATTATTTTTACCTTGGAAACGATTTGTTTATCTCTAATGAATCAGTCATTTCGCCAGTTCGATATTAAATTCATGTAGTTGTCATTAACACAAATTCCATACAATAATATTTATTTATGTTTTTCAAACGGAGTAATGGGCCCCACTGAGAATGCTCAATAATATGATAGGTTTGTAGATCAAACAATTCAATGTTTTGATTGAAGGAAAATGTCCAATGCTGATTCATGCTGTGATGATATTTAAAATCAGCAGTGTATAATATTATGTCACGAACGAATTCCATTAAAATGAAAATTAATATTTTTCTTACCAAATTATAATTAGACCTCTGTTATAAATTAAGAATACTGGAGAATGGCGATCAAACACGTGCTACTGGTTCGTCTGGTATGCCAGAGGAGAGGGTGGGAAGTAATTAACCATGTCGTAATTAAATTTGAAGCGATGCTGATTAAAGATTTTTCACTACAGATATTACAAAAACTAGTTATAATTCATCAAAGCTTTCAAATGTTCCATCTTAAGGCTTATAAACAACAAAAAATCTGACTGTTTTTACATTTTTTAAGACTAATATCAATTTCCAACTATTCGTTAATTAAATTTAGTTTTTATAATCTCAACGTCAATAACTAAAATACGCCCTCCATCAAAAATAGAAAAATAAAATGTACATTAGTTTGTAGGTAGATCAGTACTTGGTTAGACTCACATGATGATATAAGTATGTCGTGGCCAATACGTCTCGAAAACACTTGTCAATTTGATGTCAGCAAGCTTTTATAACTTACAAGTTACAATCAATATGTTATAGACTATTACTTACAAATAATGATTGAAGTGTGGTCGTTTAAACAATACATGAAACCTATAATACTATAAAAAAAAAAAACAATGGTAAAATAAAATAATATGCAAACATTTTTATTATAAAATGTCAATAATAAAAGCATACTTGGATATTTCAAAAGTATAAAGTATATGCAGTTCTATAACTTCCGTTGATAATTTATCTGAAAAATAAAATAATTTATGAACACAAATAGTAGTTGTAATATTGGGTAATTGAGTTCATTTTTAGTACCGGATGCAAAAGAAAATGGCAATAGGGGATATTCCCCTATTGATATTTTTTTCTTATACTGATTGAAACCAAGAAATGTTTATTATTCTCTGGTTCGTAATGTTCGTATCAAAGTATAATAAACCAAAAACCAAATTATTTATACAACTCTTTTCATTGCATTTATTAAATTTTCATACAACCATACTATTTTTTCAACACATTACAAATGTATGATGTATATGCACTTTTTATAGTGTGCATAAGATAATAAAATTATACACAGTAGTCTTTGACTACTATAGGAATATTAAGTATATTTTGTACTTATTTTAAAATCTCAGTGAAATTAAAAATGTATTTGGTTTAGCAGTGATATTTATTTTTTCGCTAACACTTTTCCAAGTATGGGGAGACTGCTCCAAATGGCAAAATATCATAAATAAGTCATGTATAGCCAATAATATAGGTAATTTATCTATATCGATTGAAAATCTCTAGAGTAATATCAATACCTACTTTAATGATTTGCACTGTATAGTTTCACTAAATACTACAAAAATATTGAATAAATTTCAAAAGATAGGTTCTAATCGGTAATCAGATTGTTCAGAATCGTTCTTCCAGTAATTAGTACAATGATTTATTATTAACGTATAATAAATAAACAATAAATGAAGACACTACTATACAACATAGGCCAGGGGGCAATGAGTAGATTTCCGGGGCTTTTTTTACATCATTTTTATTTTAAGGGGCTTTTTTTCCGAATGCCATGTAATTACCAACTATTAACTTGGTATATGGAAATTCAAGTTGAATAAGCTGAAAAATAAAATAATGTACCACATATTAATATAGGTTTTAGGTCTTACACCAGAATAATAATAATCCAATTCGTATAGGAATGGCGTTTGAATACAAAATGACTTGAAATAATGAAATGTCTACCTGTAATAAATACATGTTTCGCATTAGCGGTGGCTCATAGAAACAAAATAGTTTCATGACAATAAATTATTAAAAACACTGAAAATAAATTCAATAGATATAAGGGGTCGATATTTTTAATGCTGAAAAATGTAATAAACTACAAATGACTATGAACTTTAATAAAAACAAATAATGTGGAATAGAGCGAAACATGGCTTTTGAAAATACATGGACACGTTTATTCACGTTTATATATGTTATACTATGCGATCTTGCCGGGTTAGTTTAATAATATATTATGATTCAAAGGAAAATTGGAAGAAACCTATATATAGAGGGCGTGAAAACTGCAGTTAAGATTTGTTTAAGATTTTGTTTCGACTTCATACCACAAATAGTACACAAAACCTGTCTAGTGTTAAAATGACCGATGAGCTCAGAGCTTATGAATAACTACATTGATGTTCCAAACACGTGCGATAGTTTTTATTCAGAAACCGCAATGCGATCATTTCCTACTCCTCTCACTCACCTAGCCAGAAGTTGACTCTATAATTTATTTGCTTTTTGGAAATCACTCATAGAAAATATAGTTTATACCTATCTAGTTCCATTGCTAGTACTATACATTTTTCCATAATTTTATAAAATAAAAAATACAAATTGTAAATTGTAAATTTAAATTTAGTGTATTAAACAATAAGTAAGTAAATAGCTGCCAGCAGGTATAGAAACCACAAAAGAAAAAATGATTCCATTGCATCAAAATATCATGATATTATTATACGTGCACGTATTATTATCACTATTTAGCGGATTGGAAGGTTTGAATAACGTGGTTACTAAGTTTTCGAGTTCATTAGTAGCAGCTTATTAGGTGAAACATCGATATATTTTTTATCAAAAGAATAAATGTTTATTTCTATACAACAATATTGTCGGAAATATACATCTATGAGGATTGCGGTAGGGAGGTGGAGTAATAAAAACTAGCTTCTGGGGTTGGACATTTTAAATATATCTTTAATGATATGCATATAGGTTTACTTTACACAGATCAACATTCTGTTACTTGAATTATTAAAAAGAACATTTCATCTTTCACTAATTTTGGATTGAATCTCGAGATTCGAACGTTCAAAAAATTACTTTAAATCATGAGTCTTACTACAAAAATGGTAAGAGTAATTGTATAACAATATATTTGATGTATATGATTTGTTGATTAAGTTTTGAAAATTGAAAATTAGACATTTAAATAAATTTAAAAATTATAACATACCTAAGTCTGAAACACAGCGTTGCTTACCCAAAACTCCAAGCACACATCAAATTTTATTTTATTTATTTCAGTGTATTGTTATAGGTAGAATATGGTACTCAATAAACTAAATTAGTGAATTTGAAGTTAATTGACTTTGTGAACTCTCATAATATTATAATATTGATATATCAGGTGGTCAACCAAGTTTTTTCTTTATGCAGTATAATAATCATTTTAATTCTTGAGATACTTAACAACAAAACACCATATTAATAAATTAGTTTAATAAATACTAAATAATATTACGTTTTATTGAAGTATTTACTTAGTACCTACCTATCTAGTTATCAATCAGGACAACCAACTGACTATGGCCTATAGGCACTAAAATATCTGCATTATGCCTATAGTTGTAATAAATTATCAAAATTGTAATCATTAGGTAATTGTATACGATTGGATCTCGTAGTAACTTATAACCACAATAATAAATAATAAATGCACCTGCAGAAGCAAAAACAATCAATGAATAGAATAAGTGGAAGAAATTATTATTTTTATTTTTACGAAGAAAATAAATAAAATGTAAAGAATAATTCAGAAAGAAACTCATTGAATGATACAATGAGTCAACGAAAGTAACTTTTCATCAAATCTAATGATAGTTAATTTTAGATGTTGATACCTGAATACTTAATTAATTATTAAAACATTGTATTTATATTCTTCCATATTGATCTTTTCTAAAATGAATGAACAGTTTTTTGTAACGTCAAATTTATTATTTTCTCACAACAATAAGAACTTTTTTAAATTAAAACAATTAAAATGTATAAATATACATTATATATTGGTACCTAATTTAATTAATTTAAATTTAATTCGGTAACTAAATTATATACTTTTTATTTTTTAGTAAAGCTATAGTTGCAAGTTACAGTATAAATTGTATACATAAATAATTTTATACATTGGGAATTAAACCACTTTAAATACATTTTGCTGCAGTTAATATTGTGCGAATGAGTGAATATAATAAATAATAACATCAGTCTAATTAAGACTTTAAGTATAAAATGTATCTGTGAATTAGGTGTTATATATTTAATTTTGAAAACCAAGTCGAACTATTAAAGATATAATTACATTTATGACTAAATAGTTTTCACAAAAAAAAATTTTTTATTAAAGGTGTTGGAGCCGATGCGATATTAATACTTAGAGGAAAAACACTCACATACCTACTTTAGAATAGTCAGATTTCGTTAATTTGTTTTTTTTTTGTTTAAAATAAAAGAACATTTTGCAGTTCAGATCAAAGCCCGATTTTCAAAACTATAATTATAGAAGCCAAAATATTTATTTGGATAATACACAATATAAATTATTTTTTTGAGCACCACCTATTTTAAGTGAAATGAAATTTCAGGCTTTATTTCGACCTGCAAAAAGTTCTCATTTTTCAGATAAAAGAAAAATGATTTAAATCCGATAGATACATCAACGAAGCGTGAGTTTTTCCGCTGAAGTCATTTTTATTGAAATAATACACCGTACAATCTCCCCTCTAAACAGGTATCAGACAGTAGAATAGAATAAAAGTGTTGCATTTAAAATAACTAAATTACAAAATATAATTTTCAAATTTCATAGAATTGCGAAAAATTTGAAGAACCTTCTTAATCTCCCATTCTTAAACACACAATTAAGTTGAGTAAAATAATATCAGATTTTGTATTTTAAATTAGGTACCTATTTAAGTTTAGTTACCTAACCTTTTCAAAAAATGGTTCTGGTTAACTTATAACGATATAGTAATATAGAATAGTTGGGTATTATTGTGTTATTGACTTTGCCCAAGTTTGCAATTTTTATGGTAAAGCTATAAAATACTGTGGAACCCCCCTCCACACATTCACAATATTATTATAATAATATTCTATGAAATAAATATTATGAGCTTATAATATTATAATTTTTATCAACAATTAAATAACTTCTAATAATGAACAATGTACCTACCTACACTAGTGTCGAAGTCTACCGTTGATTATTAATTATACAAGTATTTGAAGTAGGGACCTAGGTATATTTACAAGGCTAATTCAATATTTACAATGAATCTCCATACCTAAATAAAAACATCTGATTGCGCGGGCGGTGACTGGTGATAGCGATCCGGCGATCGTCGGACGACTACTACTCGTGTAATCATACAGTCGAACTCTCTAACGTGTTATCAGAACGCTTTTTCCGTATGTTGTTGTTGTTGTAGTACCTATGACAATAATATTATATTAGGTTTAGGTACCTATTGGATATTTTAAATGGAACTTTGAATCAAATTAAATTTCACTTTATTGCGGTTGTTCGAGTTCTGTATCCGTGCGTATACGTGACAAACAACAAAAAGCAATACTTACGCACGTAAACTATACCGGCGACGCGTAGGTCGTCGTTCTCCGAGTATCCACCACCCGTGTCTCAACATGAACTTCGAACCGGACTTGAAGCAGTACACCATGTGCTCGGTGTTGGGCTCGTGTTTCTCGGACCGGGCGGTCGTGTTCCTGGGCAAACACAACAAGAGCGGCAACTTGGTGGCAATGAAGAACTTCAACTTGGACAGTATGTCGAAAACTGACTGTCAGCTCATTCAGGACGAGATCTACAACACTAGGCAGCTGATGCACCCGAACCTCATACCGTACGTGACTTCCTTTTTGGACAAAAGTCAGCTGTATGTTGTGTTCCCGCTCATGGGGTACGGTTCGTGCAGAGACTTGTTGCGCAACCATTTTGTGGAAGGATTGCCGGAAACAGTCATAGCATTTGTGCTCAGAGATGTTCTGCTAGGACTAGAGTACATACACAATAAAGGGCTTGTGCATAGGTTAGTAGTGTTTTCCCACAACCAATATTGATGATTTGTATATAATGTTTTTTTTCTACAGGGCTATAAAGGCGGGTCACATATTGATACGTGCGGATGGACATGCAAGCTTATCAGGCTTGCGTAGCATGTGTCCAATCGATAAACGGTCAAATTTACATTCCTTGCCACTGCAATCGGCTAACAACTTGAATTGGTCTAGTCCTGAGATGCTCGAACAAAATTTGCTTGGGTACAACGAAAAGTCTGACATTTACAGTTTAGGCATAACATCATGTGAATTAGCAAATGGTTTCGTTCCTTTTGCTGAAACTGATACCACGCTTATGCTAACACAAAAAGTTAAAGGTCTTATTCCACACTTGCTAGACTGCACTACATGCTATCCATATGAAGATAATGCAGCTGATAATGGATACCAATCCGAAGAAACAATTGGTGTGAATGCAGCACCTGTGAGCAATGTTTATACGAGGATGTTTACAGAGGAGTTTCACAATCTTGTTGAATTATGTTGTCAACGAGATCCAGAAAGTAGACCTTCTGCACCCAATTTGTTGGCTCATACTTTTACTAAACAGGTGTGTTTTAAGTGTACATATTTTTTATATGACATATTATTTACATTTGCAACTATAAAATTCTATACATTACATAAAATCTTTAGCAAAGTAGTTTTGCCTTAGCAAGTATCTCAAGATTTTTAAATACTTAACAGCTTTTATATTATTAGCAATGTGGAGAAGAATCAGTTATGAGATTAAAATATTTAATCTTTAGTGATATAATTTGGTAAATAATTCCTAAATGCTTAACAAAACAAAAAAATAGAATTATAAACTAAAAATTTAATTACTTTACTTCTTTAGATGTAAAACATAAATATAAAGTAGATTGTAGATATAAAGCAATCATTTTGTTAATCAAATTTAAATTTGAATATGTAAAAAAATGCACATTTCTATTGAGTATTAACTTAATTTTAGAAGGTTTAGTATCTATTTGAATACACAAAAATATTAAGATTTTACTATAATTAAGAGTATACACTACATACCCAGGTACCTTTATATATGTGTCCGTGTTACAAGTTATAGTAACATGGTGAATTTAAGTTTAAAAGCTAAAATTTAGTTTTGTTAATTCAATATTAGGGTAAATTGAACCTATTGTCAAACTTAATTGTAACCACATTGTCTGTGTTCTGTTGTAAGTTGTAAGTTGTTTTTTTTTTTTTTTAACTCTTTGAAATAAGTAACAATAATTTTTCAATTGTAACGTCTTTCAAACTAAATTATTTTAAAATTAAAGTATTAAAAATAAACCGTCATCGGAATGTAGATAATTTTGTTATCTCAATTTGATAATAATCAATTCACTCTCATACTGAAATTGATGAAAACAAACTTAAACTTCTTATTGTAAATTTAAAATAAAAGCTGAGCCAAATTTACATTTGTTAGTAACGTATGTGTCCGTTTATAGTAATGAAATTAATTTATGTAATTGCTTATGAACCAAAATTAGAAACATGATTTTGATAAATGTATGCTTGGTCTAAACCTGACTGACCAGTGGTTCACAAAAGGTAGTCTGCAACCCCTAGGGGTACATAGACTGATGTTAGTGGGTCCTTGATTATTCTAATAATAATTTGTCAATCAATATTGATTTTAATTAAATATTATTTTATAGGTGAAAAGAGTGAACGTAAAAGTAACTGATTTGTTACGGCCAGCTGTACCTCTATTGAAGACAAATGTTGCAGAAATAAGTGATGATCTCGCTTCTATTGGAGGCATGTCACAACAATTGAGTGATCTTGACCTGTTAACATACGCATGGGATTTTGACCTTAATGATATAGTACCAACACTATAAATGCCTATTAACAGTATTAGTATTAGTTAGCAAGTCTTCATCCCTATTATATTGTATGCAATATAGATTAGTAGCTAGTCGTCTATAATATATGAAACTTTAAACTTTTATATAATATTTAAGTCAATGTAGTACCTACACAACTACTTGAAGTTTATTTTATGTGGATTATTTATTTAAAATTTACTCTTACTATATTATACATTTCAAATTAATCTCTGCTTGAATGTTGATAAAAATGTGTGTTCAATATTGACTGTAATTCAGTTTAATATTTTATTTTGATTTATGGCTGTTATTGCTATTTATGAAATATGATACTTAATGGTACATTTTTTTTATAAATAGGTACTTTAATTCTACAATACATTATTCATAAATGTTAGTTGAAAAGAAAAAAAGGTACTTAGCATTTTGTATTGGTAATTGATGTTAACGCTTAATCATATGATTATACTATTCGCTTATAGTAAATTAAATAACTATTTAATATTAGGTATAACATGCTACTAAGTACAATGTTATTTTTATTTGGTGCTTCTAGGTTTTTTCTCCAAAAAATTGATCTCTTTTTATTTTGTTGGTTCATTAGCAATGCTTTTAAAAGTTATGTTTGACAATTTGTGTTATACTTTTAAAAACATTAACTAACATTTTGTGTTACTTAGTAATAACCTTAACATTTACATTTACATAGCTTTTACAAATTAAATGTGTAACTAGTGTCTGTACATTGCTATCTAAATAAAAAAAACAATATGAAAGTATGCAACACCTTCTCAACATTGCTCAATATTTCAAAATAATATGTTTGTTTTTGTTTTGAGTA
>PVMI01052873.1:0-15759 GCA_008528875.1 Aulacorthum solani
CTGGTAATAGAATAGACCCCGCTATCATCATTTATTCCATTATTACCTTCATTCTCCCCGAATGAGATGTACAACTTATTATTTCCCGCCGGACAAGTTGTCCGGCATTTTTTTGCCTGCTATTTACCGTTCCGTTTTATCTTCGTAAACTTTCTTAACCGGGTTAAATTAACTACGGCCTGTTTCCGCACATATTGTTAAAATACGCACGCTTTGCGCCCTGACTGCCCAAATATCCGCCATGTTAATTTATCACCGTAATTAAGCAGGCGGATATTTTAGCTGGTGCGGATTTTCAGCGCTCGCGCATCGATTCTTTGACTTTATTCAGGGGCTTAATCAGATAATCCATAACCGATTTCTGACCGGTTTTAATCTCTACATTGGCCACCATACCGGGCACGATCGGGAATTTACGTCCGGCACGGTTAGTCAGCTCGGCTTTCTGGGTACGAACATAAACACGATAGTAATATTGATCACGTTTTACCTCATCCTGCAGGGTATCTGGCGACACCGTTTCAACTTCGCCGTGCAGATCGCCATAGATGGAGGAGTCATAGGCGGTCACTTTGACGGTAGCCGCCAGACCGGGCCGGATATAAGCGATATCGCGTGGATTGATGCGCGTCTCAATCAGCAGTTGATCCTCCAGCGGGACGATTTCCATCAGTTTACCGCCAGGCTCCAGTACCCCACCGACCGTGGTGACCTGAATATCTTTAACAATGCCGCGCACCGGTGAATAGAGCGTGGCACGCGTCAGCTGATCCTCTTTGCCTGCAGCAACCTGCAATTGCGCATCCAGTTCGGCATTATTTTTCACCTGCTCTTCGTGGGCGCGCACCAGATAGTCATTGCGCGCCTCATCGATTTTGCCGCGCAGATCGCTGACCTGACGACGCAGTCGAATCACCTCGACCTGCCCTGCTGCGCCTTTGGCAACCAGCGGTTCCGTCAGGCGCAGTTCATCCTGCACCAGTCGCAGCGACTGCTGCAGATTACTGATGGTTTCGGTGAGATTACGGCGTCGCGACTCGTAGAGCTGCCGTTCACGCGTCACCAGGTTCGGCTCCTTCAGCGTTTCGGCGCTGAATGTCAGCGGCGTGCCCGACAGCTCCGCCTCCAGCCGCTCGGACGAGGCGCGCAGGGTGCGCACTTTGGCCTGCGCCTCGCCGAAGTTCGACTGGAAGCGTGTCGGATCGAGGGTCGCCAGCACCTGCCCTTTTTCGACAATGTCGCCCTCATGCACGTTAAGCTGTTTGACGATGCCGCCATCCAGGCTGTCAATCACCTGCGCGCGGCTGGAAGGGGTGACTTTACCGGTGCCGACCGTGACCTCATCCAGAATGGCAAAGTGCGCCCAGATGAGAAAAATCGCCAGCGCGGCGGTGCAGAGCCAGATAATCGCCGATGTCCGGCGCTCATGACGAGCAAGATCTTTATCAACAATAACCAGACTCATGCGGTGTCTCCTTTACCTGGCGACGGTGCCGGCGCGGGTGTCGTCGCGCGGCGCAGGATCTCGTCGCGCGGGCCATCGGCCACAATCCGGCCGTTATCCATCACCACTATACGATCGACCATCTTCAGCAGCGCCGGACGGTGCGTCACCAGCACCAGCGTCCGGCCGCTGATCCAGCCCTGTAGCTGACGGATCACATGCTCCTCCAGCTGTTCATCCATCGCCGCGGTGGGTTCATCCAGCAACACCACCTGCGGCTGACGCAGGATCAACCGGCTCAGCATCACCATCTGACGCTGGCCGCCCGAAAGTCCGCGCCCGCCTTCATTGATAATGCGGTCCAGGCTGGCGGCATCCTGCTGGACCAGCGACAGCGCGCCGCTGATGCGCAGCGCCTGCAGCATTTCCTGTTCGCTGGCATGGGGATTGCCCAGCATCAGATTCTGCCGCAGCGTGCCAAAAAAGAGGCGGGAGTCGTGCGACAGCCAGCCGAGCTGACGACGTAAATCGGTGGGATCGATACGCTCAATATCGACGCCATCGACAATCACTTTGCCCTGAGTCGCCAGCGCCTGACCGGCGAGGATCTTCAGCAGCGTCGATTTCCCTGCGCCGACTTTGCCCAGAATGGCAATCTTCTCACCGGGCTTAATCTGCAGCTGCTGAACGTTGAGCACATTCTTTTCATTCTCTTCGTCATAGCTGTAATGCACATTGCGCAGATCGTACTGGCCGGTGAGCGTCGGGCAGTGTGCCAGCGTCGTCGCTTCAGGCTGATCAAGCGGCTTTTTCAGCAACTCGTCCAGCCCTTTCATCGCCATTTTGGCGTGCTGCCAGCGCGAGAAGACCATGGTCAGCTGCATCAGCGGGGCGATGGTGCGTGATGAGAGCAGGCTGCAGGCAACCAGCGTACCGGTAGTGATTTGCGAATCGAGCACCAGATAGACACCAAATACCAGCATGCCCGCATAGGTGAGCTGCTGCACAGTCGAGGCCCAGCCGGTGAGACGCGCGCCCCACAACCGCTGCTGGTTACTGATTGAGGCGCTGACTTCGTGCGTCTGCTCCCACTGACGCTGAAAATAGGGTTCCGCCTGCAGCGCCTTGATATCCTCAATCCCTTCAATGGTCTCTACCAGCACCGCATTGCGCAGCGCGCCCTCGCGCAGCCCCTCTTTGGCCAGCCGCGCCATCGGGATCTGCACCAGCAGACCGGGAATGACGATCAGCGGGATCGCCGCCAGCGGAATCAGCACCAGCCAGCCGCCAACAAACGACATAATAAACAGGAACAGGATAACAAACGGCAGATCGGCCGCTGCGCCTACCGTGGTCGAGGTGAGCAGCTCACGCACCTGGTCGATCTCACGCAGCTGCGAGATAAACGAACCGGTCGACTTCGGACGCGCCTCATTACGTATGCTCATCGCCCGGGCAAACAGCATGGCCGAGACTTTCAGGTCGATGCGTTTGCCCATTAAGTCTGACACCTGGGTCCGCATCAGCCGGATCAGATACTCAATGGCCGCAGCGATCAGCACGCCGACAAACAGTACCCACAGCGTGGACTGCGACTGGGCCGGAATGACCCGATCGTAGACCTGCATCGAAAAGAGAATACCGGCCAGTGCCAGCACATTACTGATCACCGAGGCCAGCGAAATTTCCGTGATACGGCGGCCCATACCGCGAAAATTTTTCCAGAACCAGTGTGGCTCATAAGGCTGAACGAATTCGTCGATGCGCGCATCACGGCCACGCGCCGCTACGCCAATCACGCCTACATCGCCCTGGGCGCGTGCCAGCAGTTCTGATAACGCGCTTTCACGCACCACATCGCCACCTTCACTGAGCCAGTAGCGCGCGCTGTTGTCTGAATCGATGCTCTCCAGCACCGCCACGCTGGCATTCTCCAGCACCAGCACCACCGGGGTGATCTCCTGACGCCAGCGCAGTTTGTTCTGCGGCACCATGGTCAGATGCAGTCCCAGCAGGCCGGAGAGTCGTTCCAGCTGCTGTGACACCGGCAGATGTTCAAACCAGCGCATCTGCTGACGCAGGGTTTTGCCATCGGCAGGTTTACCGAATCGCGCGGCTACGCGCAGCATGGCGGCAATCCAGTTATCGGTATTCAGGGTTGATGTACTCATTATTAATGCCTTATCGCTATTGCAGCGAAGGAAGGAGATCGCCGCTGCTTTGCTGGCGATCGATACCCATGATATCGAGCAGATTGTCTACCGCGGCGGCATAACGCACGGTGGCGTCCCAGCCATCGTAAAGCGCGGTGATACGTGAGCTGTCAGCCTGAAACACATCCTGTTCCACGCTAAGCAGATCGTTCAGGCTGCGCTTACTCAGGCGATATTCATCGGCGTAGACATTACGGGTATGGTCGGCGCTGGCCAGCTGCACTTCCCCGGCAGCCTGCCGCTGCTGCGCGCCAATCATGTCGGCATAGGCGGTAGAGGCGTTTTGATTGATGGCGAGCTTGGCCTGCTGAATAGCGGCCTGCGCCGCTTCACGATCGCCCTCCGCTGACTGGGTTTTCGCATTCACCAGGCCGCCCTGATAAAGCGGCGCTTCCACCTGCAGCTGCACTTCATCATCCCAGTAAGATTGACGATCGTTTTCATAGCGGGTCCGGCCCGCCTGCACTTTAATCGTCGGCCAGTGACCGGACTCTGCCTGGCGCACCCGTTCACGAGCGGCTTCCTGCTTCGACTGCGCACTGCGCACCGCCGCGCTGCTTTCATAGGCGATTTTGTCGAGGGTGATCTGCTGCTTAAGCAGCGCCTGTGGCAGTTCAGGCAGCGTAGCGGGGACCACGCCGGTCAGCACGGTCAGTTGCGCGGTGGCGGAACGATGCTGGGCGCGATATTGCTCCAGCGTGGCCTGCATCGCGGCGATGCGGGTTTCTGCCTGCAGCACGTCGGACTGGGAATTGAGGCCGGCATCGGCGCGCAGCTTCGCGATATCCCGCACGCGCTTCAGTGAGGCAATATTGGTATGCGCCGTTTCTGCCAGCGCCTGGTAACGTTTGACTTCGAGGTAGGCCTGCAGCGTATCTTCCGCCACAGTGGTCATCGAGTCGAACAGGCTGTAACGATAAGCATCCGACAGCGCGTGCTGCTCATCGATGGCGCTGCCGGTGCGGCCAAAGTCGTAGAGCAGTTGGCTGAGTGTGATACCGCCGGAGCCGTTATTGTTCAGGCTCCCGGCGGAGTCGGTCTGATGAGAGCGTCCCGCCGCGCCCTGCAGTGAGATCTGCGGATACAAGGCGCTGCGGGCGGCATCAAGATCCCCCTCACCGATGTGGATCTGTGCCGCCGCTTCCGAGATTTTCGGATTGCGGGCGAAGGCCCGAAGAATGGCGTCGCGCAGCGTTAAGCTGGCAATCTGCTCTTCGGTGGGCGCGGCTCGCCAGTTAAATTCGGCTTTAGGTAACGGTGCGGCAAAGGCCGCGTGCACTGCAACGCCACTCAGGGCGCACAACAAAAAAGTTAATCGCGCTTTGTTCATTATCCATACCAACAGGGGTTCTTATCATCATGGTGTTTTTCCTGGTGAACAAAGCGAGCAAAAAGGGGTGCTACTCAGCGTCTGACAGATTTACTGCGTTATTTTATTTATGGTTCGCAAGCGAGACGCTAAACGACCTTTAACATTATTAGATCAGATTCCGCGCTTATTCCTGCTAAAAACAGATGAAATCGTTAATATTTCTGCTGAACGAACGAAAAGCAACCACTGAGCGCACTCGCGCCAATCCAGACAGGCTTAACAGACCTGTCCGGAAGGCAGTGCGTTTACTAATGTGTCAGCGTCAGACCAGGGGGTGTGCCGCAGGATGCTGCAGCAGGTGGTCGGCGAGCGTATAAGGAATATCGGAGAACAGATGACTTTCCTGCGGTGCGGCGGCGGCAGTAGATGCCTGCGCCACGTGTGCGGTTTCCGCCTGCTGGGTCAGGCTGACCGTCTCCAGCAGCTGGTCCACCGTCTGACCCTCCAGCGGGTTGGCACTTTCGGTATGTGAGGCCACCTGCACCGTCTGGCTGGCACTGGCCAGATTACCGGCGCTGTCTTTGCCGCTGACTGTCATCTGGTACTCACCATCGTCCAGCGGTGCCAGCTGCCCGGCCAGAATGGTCAGCGCCCAGCCGCCATCGGCTTTTACACTGGCGCTGTAGTGCTGATCGCCCAGCGTTAATTCCACCAGACTGCCCGGTTGCAGATGACTGGAGCTGCCCTGAATCAGATGCCAGCTGTTGACATCGGCAGCATCAATTTTGTTATCACCAAAAGCCGTGTCCAGGGTCAGCGTTGGCCGCTGGTGCACGGCTACGGTAAAGAGTTTATCGCTGGTCTGGGTGTCGCTGTTGCCATATTCATCCCAGCGGTGAAAGGTGGCGGCGACCGGGCCATCCGGCAGTGCCAGCAGCTCGCTGGAGGTCAGTGTTACCATACCTTTGGCATCGGGCTGGTAGGTTTTACCGTTGATCTCCAGGGTGTTGGCGCCTTCAACGTAGAAGCTCAGATCGTGCTGCGCCTCCTGATAGTTAAGCGTCATGTCACCGCCGATATCCATTTCGGTGTAGATCGGAATAAAACCGGTGTGGATATTCAGCTCATGCGTGACGTCGATGTAGTTTTTGGCCCCGTCGATCGACCAGGCGCGGATTTCCCCAACGTTGATAAAGGCGTGCACATCCGCTGCCGGGATCACCACCTGCCAGTGTCCATCATCGCCTATGGTGGCGGCATAATCTTTCTGGTTGGCACCCGTGATCACCAGGCGATGGCCCGGCATGACGGTGGAGAGCGTGCCGCTCAGTAGCAGATCCTGCTGGCTTTCTGCCAGGTTTATCACATCGTCCGCAGTGACCTTATCAAAGGTAATTTTTGGCAGGCTACTCAGATGGGTGATCAGCGTCAGATCGTGATATTCGGTGGCGGTTTTTCCATTGGGATCAGTCGCCGTGACTTTCAGGCTGTAGACCCCGTCTTTCAGTGCCTGCATATCGCTTTCATGAAATGTGCCATACCACTTACCGTCATTTCCCATGCTGGCGGTGGTGGTTTGCGTACCCAGCGTCAGTTTCAGCACCGACCCCACCGGCAAGTGCGTTGCGCTGCCGCTAATCTCGACGCCATAAATGCTCTCAGCAATACTCACCGCGTTGTCACCACTGACCGTGTCCACGGTCAGGGTAGGTTTGATCGTGCGGTCGGTATAGAGACCAAAATCTACGGTGGTTGCCGTGCTTTGCCCTGCTTTATCGGTAATGGTCAGCGTCAGCGTGTGATTGCCATCCGCTACGCCTTTCAGCGTATCAGCCGGCATGGAGGCGTTCCAGTAGCCCCACTTATTGACGGTGCTGTGCCAGCTTTGATCGTTGAAGGTCAGCGTTACGGTGGAGCCCGCTTCTCCTTCCGCACGGCCGCGCAGATGCACCGGCTTTTGCGCTTCCCAGCCAGCGATCACGCCATCACTGGCGATCGGTTCATAGGGTCGCAGCATAGCTGGCGGCGAACTTTTCACCGCGCTGACAGCCAGTGTGCTGTCGTTGAGCGGGCTGCTATGCAGTGACTCGGTGGAGAGCGTAGTGATCGGCAGGCTCTGGCCCGGCGTGGCGAAAGGAAGGCTCAGACTTTGCGTGGCGGCTGGCGCAATGGCGGGCACAGCGCTATCGGCGACGGCAAAATCGCTCACCGCCGTCTGGAAAATGGATTCGAGCCGGATGGTACGAAGCGTATCGCGTGATGACATAGGTAACCTCAGTTCAGAACAGAAACGCAGACAAAAACCATCGGATAAACCGATCGTTTAGTCTGACGACATGGTAGTGGGACAGCTGAAGCTGCCCGTTTCCGCTGGTCGGAACCGGTTACCCGCAGGTAACAAGGATTGATAAACAGGACGCTAATAAAAGCGCCAAATAGAGTCAGAATGCTGATTTTACGGCGTGACGCCGTTTGTTGCGCCTACCCTAATCTTTCATTCTGCTAATGAATAGTGGCGATAATCTGGAAAATGCAATTATCACGTGACTAAAACAAAAAAAGCGGGTGCTTTCGCACCCGCTCTATTCATCTTCTGAACAGACCTTTCAGTCACTACACAACATGAACCTGCAGGTTCTGCTGCACCAGCACATCGCCCAGGGTGTTATCACTGGTCAGCGCCGAGTTGTGGTAGATCTCAAAGACTCTGCCCTCAACGGTACGCTCGCCCGTCACTTCCCAGATTCCGCCGTTGCTGTTAGCCAGTGTCACCTGGCTGCCATCTGCGCCTTTGATCAGCAAATCGTCACTCTGCTTATCCGTGATATTGAGTGCTTCATTGAGATCGAGCTTCACGGAGTTGGTTCCGGTTTTACCCAAATCGAGCACCTCAATGTGTTCGACCTTCAGGCCCAGCGCGGTGAGATCCAGACTGAGATGCTCACCATTCAGCACCAGGGTATCGGTGCCTGCGCCGCCATCAATATGGGTAAAGTTAAGGTCACTGACCGTCACGATATCCGCCCCGCTGCTGCCGGTCACTGTCGCCCCCTCAATGGTGCTGCCATCGGCTAGCGTAATCACAACGCCGCCGATGGTGTAACCCACCTCCTCTGCCGGTGCCGCTGCCACCGCGGCGTCATTTGCCGCCGCGTTTTCACTGCTGCCGACGGGTGTCACGGTATCCGCTTCGGTGATCAGCGTGGAAGCCACCGCCACATGGGCGCTGCTCTCGTCGCTGCTGGTGCTGCTGTTATGCTGCGTCTCCGCGCTGGCGACAGTAGCGCTGTCATCCGCCACCGAGAACAGCGCAACCGATTCGTTTGCCGCCAGCGTCACCGGTAGCACGGCACCCAGTAACAGGGTATTGGTGGTCGAGTAGCTGTTACCGGCCGCGTCGGTAATCGTGACTTTCGCCAGCGTTCCCAGCGACAGCAGCAGGCCACCCACCGACAGCAGTGAAGGTGAGAAGTTAACCGCGTAACGCCCCAGCGCATCGGTCGTGGTGTTCAACGTCGGGCCGTTGTTGCCGTTGGAGAGCAGCAGCGTAACGCTCACTTTCGAGCCCTGCGCGGCATTCAGCGATCCACCCTGTACCACCAGACCCGCCAGTAAGGAACCGACGATGCTCAGCACCGGATCGACCCCGACCAGCGGCTGATTGTGCGACAGCGCGGTAAAGCTGCTGGTGCTGGTTGCGGTGTTGCCGCCAATATCCGCCACCGTGACGGTGAGAGGATGGCTGCCATCGGCGATCCCTTTCAGCGTCGCTGACGGCACGCTGATGCTCCATGCGCCATTCGCACCAATAGTAGTGGTGAGGATATTGCCCGCCACGTTCACCGTCACCGTGCCGCCCGCCGCGTTGGTGCTGGTTCCTCTGATGGTTTCAGTACTGTTGGCTTCCGCAATATTGAGGTAGCCATCGCCGCCAAAGAAGCTGTTGACGCTGACCGTTGGCGTAGTGTGACTGACCACACCCAGCGACGCCGAGGTGTTGCCAATGCTGCCCGCACCGTTGGTCACGCTGGCGGTGACGGTCTGCAGACCGTCAGTAATGGCAGCAAGGTTAGCCGCCGGAACAGAGAGACTCCAGTTGCCGTTGCTGCTCACCGTCGTGCTGTAAGTCTGGCCACCCAGCGTGACACGCACGACCGATCCCTCGGCGTTGCTGGCGGTGCCGCTGATGGTCTGCGCCGTTTTCACATCCACCGCGCTCAGCGCACTGTCACCAAACAGCGAGGTAATGGCGACCACCGGCGTCGACTGACTGATGACACTCAGCGTTCCGCTGCTGTTTGCCACGTTACCGTAGGCATCGGTGCCGGTGACCGTGACGGTTTTACTGCCGTCAGTGATAGCAACCAGATCCGCTTTCGGGACGGTAATACTCCAGTTGCCGCCGCTGACCACTTTGGTGGTGTAGGTCAGGCCATTCAGCGTGGCGCTGACGGTTGAACCGGCAGAGAGGCTGGACGTCCCGCTCAGGGTCTGGTTAGAGGCCAGATCCGCGGCGCTCAGCACACCATCGCCAAACACCGTATTCACCGACAGGGTCGGCTGGAACAGTCCCAGTGACACGCCCGCGCTGGTGCTGCTGACGTTTCCGACCGGATCGGTGACGGCCGCGCTGACGGTGAAGTTCCCGTTCAGCAGCGTTGACAGAATCGCTGGCGAGACGGCGGTTGAGAAACTGCCATCCGCGTTGACCTGCGCGTCGACGATAGTGTTGCCAATCGTCAGCCTGACGCTGCTACCCGCAGCCAGCCCGGAGACCGTGCCGCTGATGGTCTGAGTCACCAGCGACTCCGCCAGGTTCAGCACGCCGTCGCCAAACAGCGGACTGAGGGTGACTTTCGGCAGGTTGTGAATACCGACCAGTGCCCCGGCCGTGGTGCTGTTGGTGTTACCCGCGCTGTCGGTGACGCTGATGCCCACGGTCAGATTGCCATCTGCAATCCCCTGCAACAGCGCTGGCGTCAGCGAGACGTTAAAGTTGCCATTGGCATCGGTCGCCGTCACCAACTGCTGTGAACCTACCGACACCACCACGCGCGATCCCGCTTCCGCGCCGCCAATCACCCCACCGATCACCTGGGTGACCAGCGAATCCGCCACGTTCAGCAGACCGTCGCCAAACAGCGGATTCACGGTGATGGTCGGCAGCAGCGTATCGACCCGGATACCGGCGCTGGTGCTGGCGGTATTGCCCGCCGCATCCGTTACCGATGCGCCCACCGTCAGGTTGCCCTGCGCCAGCGTGCCCAGAATATCTGGCGTCACCGTGGCGCTGAACGCCCCGCCCGCACCCACGGTGGCGGTCACCTGGCTGTTGCCAACCGAGAGCGTCACCACACTGCCCTGCGCGACGTTGTTCACCACCCCGCTGATCACCTGTCCGGTGGCGATATCGGCCAGGTTCAGCACCCCATCACCAAACAGTGAGGTCAGCGAGATTGATGGCGTCTGAGTAAAGATGCCGATGGATGCGCTGCTGGAGGCGACATTACCCGCCACGTCTCTGACGCTGACGCCCAGCGTCAGGTTACCATCCAGCAGAGAGGTCAGATCGCTGCCCGGCAGGTTAACGCTCCACACCCCACCCGCCTGCACCGTCGTGCTGTAACTCTTGCTGCCAAAGGTGACCGTTACCTGGGAACCCACCGCCGCATTTTCTATCACGCCACTGACCAGCTGTCCGGCAGCGGCTTCCGCAATGTTCAGCAGGTTATCACCGCCAAACAGCCCGGTGAGCGCGCCAACCACCGGCACCGCATCGACAATCGCGGTGACGGTTTCACCGACGGTACGGGTGTTGCCCGCGGCATCGGTCAGGGTGACGTCAAGCGCAAGATTGCCATCGCTTAACAGGCCCAGCACCGAAGGCGGCACTACGATGGCCCATTTACCATCCTGGCCCACTGACGCAGAGAGCGTTGTGCCGCCCAGCACTACCGATACCGTGGCGCCCACACCCGCCGAGGTCGCAACCCCGGAGATAGTCTGCGCCACCGTGGTATCCAGCGCGCTGAGCGTGCCGTCGCCGAACACCGAATCGACCACCAGCGTCAGCGCACTGTTGACCACTTTGTTGACCGTCAGCGTGGCGTCAGTCTGGTTTCCGGCTACATCATTGACCCGCACGCCAAACACCAGCGCACCGTCAGTGAGGCTCGACAGGACATCCGGCGCGAGATCGATGCTCCAGCGTCCGTCAGCACCCACCGTCGCGGTGGCGATCGGCGCGGCATCGCCCAGATAGAGACCGATGGTCTGGCCTTCTGCTCCCTGCGCGCTGCCGGTCAGCACCTGGCTTAGCACCAGGTCAGCGGCGTTGATCACGTTGTCGCCGAGGAACGCGTCGACCTGGACCAGCGGCGCGGCGGTATCCACCGTCACCGTCTGGGTGGTCGTCGTCACGTTACCGGCCGCATCCGCCAGCTGCGCGGTGATCACTGGCGAGCTGCCATCGGGAAGAGCCTGCATCGCGCTGGCAGGAACCGTTGTGGACCAGGTGCCGTTGCTCTGCACCACGGCGTTGTAGGTCTGATTATTGAAGGTCACCACCACCGTGCGACCCACTTCGCTGAGATCGGCGGTGCCACTGATGGCCTGGCTGGTGGCACTTTCATTGCCATTGACCTGGTTGTCACCGGTAAATGGATTGAGAGTCAGTGCCGGTGGCGTAAGGTCGATCAGCACGTTACCGCTGGTGGTCACAGGGGTAGTGCCATCGGTAGCATTCACCGTGATGGGGACGCTGCCGTCCGCATTGCCAAAGGCGCTGACCGGCAATGCCGCCGTTGACCAGTTGCCCGACGCATCCAGCGTAGTCGCGTACTCCTGATCACCAATCGACACCGTCACTACCCCACCCGCACCGAGGTTAGCGGAGGTGCCACTCACTACCACACCACCCGCCACGTCCTGAGTGCTGATGATGTTGTCGCCCGACACCGTGCCCAGCGTGACCAGCGGCCCTGGCGGTGGGGTAAGATCTACCGTCAGCGCAACCGTGCCGTTGGCGGTATTGCCTGCCAGATCGGTCACTGCCAGCGCCAGGGTCGTCGATGGACCAAAGGTGGCCATCTGTTCTGGCGTCAGCGTTACACTCCAGTTGCCGTTGGCTGTCACTATCGCGGTGCCAAGCAGCGTGTCATTCAGTGAGATCGAAACCACTGATCCCGGCTCGGCTCCCGCTGCGGTGCCGCTGAGACTCTGCGGCTGAATGCTCTCGGTGTAGTTCAGCGCATTGTCACCGGTAAAGGCGGCAACATTAAGCACCGGCGGTGTGGTGTCGAGCACCAGCGAGCTGTTAATGGTGGTGCTGTTGCCCGCCGCATCGGTTGCCGTCACGGTAACCGGATAGGTGGCATCCGGCAGAAGTGAAAGCTCCGCCGTTGTCAGTGGCACCGTCCAGTTCCCATTGGCATCCACTGTCGCGGAATAGGTTGTGCCGCCAAGCGTAAGCTGCACAGTCTGATTCGCGCCCGCCTCACCGGTGGTTCCGCTCAGCGTTACTCCCGCGGCCACATCGCCGCCATTCACATAACTGCCAAGGAATTCCGGATTGACCGCAGGCTGCGGCGCGCTGAGATCTGCGGTGAACGGCAGCTGCGCCGATGCGCTGTTGCCCGCCGCATCCACGACGTTAACCGTCAGTGATTGCGCACCGTCACCCAGTGAACTCAGGGCGTTGGCAGGAATGTTAACAGTCCAGTTACCGTTGCTTGCCACCGTGCCAGAATAGAGGCTGCCGTTGACATCCACGGTAATGCTAACCGCCTGGTTCGCCCCGACACTGCCGGTGGTGCCGGTCAGGGTCACCCCTGCCGCGGCTTCACTGATGTTCAGCAGGTTGTCGCCGCCAAATGCGCCTGGGTTGAAGGTCGGCACAGGCAGCGCCACCTCTGTCACCACGTTCTGCGCCGTCGCGTCGCTGTTACCCGCGATATCGGTCGCCGTCACGGTAATGGTGTGGGTGCCGCTGGTGAAGGTGGCTAACTGCGCTGGCGACAGGGCCAGAGACCAGCTGCCATCGGTCTGCACCGTGGCTGCCAGCGGCTGACCGTTGTTAAAGCCGGAGATGAGCACCGTTACCGTCTGTCCGGCACCGGTAATGCCGGTTGTGCCACTGAGGATCTGTTCACCGGCCGCCTCTGCTGCGTTCAGCGCACCGTCGCCAAACGGCAGGTTCAGGGTGACATCCGGCAGCGCGTTAACGGCGACCAGTATCGTGCCGCTGGTGCTGCCGACGTTGCCGTTCGCATCGGTAACCGTCACGCTCACCGGCCAGTTGCCATCCGGCAATGACTGCAATACAGAAGGCGGCAGATCCAGTGACCAGCGCGAACCACCCTCAGTCAGCGTCGCAGAATAGAGGGTGCCATTAACGGTCACCGTGACCGACGCGGCGTTATTAATATTCACCGCACCGGTCAGGGATCCGCCTGAGGCGGCCTCTTCAGCATTGATACGGCCATCAATAAATGGCGTATCCAGCGTTGGATTAGCAATCGGCGTAATCGCAGCGACGAACGTTTTGGTCGTTTCAATGCTGTTACCGGCCCGATCCGTGGTGGTGAGGGTCAGAGTATGTTCACCGGTTCCCAGGCTGGCAATGAACTCTGGGGGCAGGCTGGCAGTCCAGTTGCCATTGGCATCGACCGTCACCGACAGCGGGATATTGTCATCGCCTACCGTGACGCTCAGGGTCTGGCCCGGCACGACGGTGGAGGTGCCGGTGACCAGCTGAACGGAGCCTGCTTCGCTGATATTAATGATGTTATCGCCGAACAGTGTCGTGTCGAAGGCGGCTGAAACAGGATCACTCTGCAGGATCTCAACGCCTGCGGTAACCTGCGCCGGATTACCGGCACCATCCGCGGCGCTGACCACCACCTGTGTCAATCCATCGGCCAGGCCCGTCAGCGCGCCCGGTGCCAGGTTCAGCGTCCAGTTACCGCTGGCATCCGTGGTGGTGCTGAAGTTCTGCCCGCCTACAGAGATGTTCACCACACTGCCTTCCGGCAGATTGGTACTGTCACCACTCAGCGTTAACGCCCCTTCCGCATCTGCCGCACTGATCAGCGCATCGCCAAACGGCGTATTCAGCGTCAGCGCTGGCAGGGTATTAAACGCGACCTCCAGTGACGTGGTGCTGTCTGTGGTGGTATTGCCCGCCGCGTCGGTGACCGAAACGGTAATCGCATTGGGGCCGTCCGCCAGCTGCTGCAGGTCAGCGGTCGGAATAGTAAGTGACCAGTTACCGTCGGCATCTGCCGTGGTGGTATAGCTGACGTTATTCAGCGTCACCGTCACCGGCAATGCGCCCGTGGTGTTGCCGCTGATGGTGAGATCCTGCAGCGACTCCGCCAGGTTAAGGGTATCTCCCGCGTCGACCGTGATATTCGTCAGCGCAGGCGGTGTGGTAATGAAACTGACCTCCTGAGTGGCGGTCGCCGGATTGCCTGCGACATCAGTGGCGGTCACGGTAAAGATTTGCGTGCTGCCCGGAGCCACACTGGTAAAGGCAGCAGACGGCACATTCACCGTCCAGTTGCCGTCAGCGTCGAGCGTGGTGCTGTAGTCAGTGCCGTTAAACGACACCGTCACCAGCGTACCCGCTGCCAACAGGGTGCTGCTGCCGCTGACCGCGACATCCGCTGTAGCCTCGGTGGCGTTAATCACATCATCGCCGGCTACCACGTTCATGGTCAGCGTCGGCTGAACCTGCGCGCTGGCCAGCACGACCAGGCTGGTGCTGGCGCTGGCCGGATTGCCAGACGTATCCGCTGAGACCACGACCAGCAGCTGATCGCCATCCGGCAGATTACCCAGATCGGCGGCCGGAACGGTCACCGTCCAGCTGCCGTCGGCTGCCACCGTGCCGCTGTACTGAATGTTATTCAGCGTCACCGTCACCAGCTGGCCTTCCACCAGGTTGTTACTGGTGCCGCCGATGTTCAGATCCTGTAGCGACTCCGCCTGGTTAAGGAAATTATCGTCACTGATGGTCCCGATGGTCAGGGTTGGCAGGTTCAGAGTGTCAGCATCACGCGTCAGGGTCTGGGTGGCCGTGGCCGGGTTCCCCGCCGCATCGGTCATCGAGACAGCAACGGTGTAGTTGCCGTCTGCCAGCCCCTGCACGACGCTGGCTGGCAGTGTCACCTCCCAGGTGCCGTCAGAAAGCACCTGAGTGGTGTAATCGACGTTCTGGAAGCTGACGGTGACCGTCTGTCCGGCATCCGCTACCGACGCACTGCCGCTGATAGCGACCGCTTCCAGCACCTCTACCGAATTGATGATGTTGTCGCCGCCGATGTCATTGACGGTCAGCACTGGCGGCGTGAGATCAACTGTAACGGCGCTGGTCAGCGAACCACTGTTACCGGCGGCATCGCTGGCATTGACCACCAACGTAGTAACCCCCTCGCCCAGCGTCTGCACCTGATCTGCTGTTAAGTTCAGCGTCCAGTTACCCTGCGCATCCACCGTAGCGGAATACTCATTCCCGCCCAGCGTTACGCTGACGGTCTGGCCGTTGCCCGCTACACCGGTGCTGCCGGTCAGCGTCTGACCGACTCCCTGTTCCGCCAGGTTCAGATAACCATCGCCAAACGGGGTGTCTATGCTGACGGCCAGCGACGCCGTTGCCACGGTGATTTCACGGGTTTCGGTTACCGGGTTACCCGCCGCATCGCTGACCGTCACGGTCAGGATGTACGCCCCGGCCGGAATGCCGGCCAGCGAACCCGCAGGCAGCGTCAGCTTCCACTCGCCGGTCTGGG
>PVMI01052919.1:0-12863 GCA_008528875.1 Aulacorthum solani
CTATAATGATTAAAAACGAATCAGTAATAAAGTCATAATAACATTATAAAATAGGAAGTATCATTATTATACTTGGCTGCAGTTGTCGTTATATTTCATTAATAATAAAACAAATAAATAAACAGTGATTGACGAGTTTTGCTAAAAAGTTTTGATTTTGTTTCTTCTACATTGGTGTAATATATTATGTTTCGTATGCACAATAATATAATTTTATATGAAATCTAGTTTATATTATATTATTATCGTAGATCACTGCGTGCGTCCTTCGTAGAGACGATAACCGTGTAATTTTTTTTTTTTTGAAACATTTGAAAGTGCCGTTGCGTAAAGCAGAGTTTGAATTTCGAACAGGAAAAAATGACGTTATCCTTGTCTGTGATACACATAATAGTATAATATTATATTATACCTACACGCCGACCACAGGTTTTTTTTCTTCAGAGAAACAAACTAGGTTTTAATAAAACGTTATAGGTTTTTCGCGGGACAATATTATTAGCATCTACACTTAATATGTACACTGCAATTATACATTATATATTATAATATTATTATTATTTACCAGTGCGTGAACTTTCCTGAATGTGCTTATATGCACACACACCCATGTATTATAATATTATAATATATCATTATTATTATCAGCTGCAGAGATATTTTATAATATGACTGCGACGACGTTATTCGCGATTTTCAACACAAATTGTCCATGATTTTTACTTTTTTTTTGCTCTTCACTTCACTTTTTCTCTAGAACCCGTTTGGCTTGCTAAAATACGCAAAAACCATACAGTTTTTTATAGCGTCTATGCGGTCCATATTCGTTATAAAACCGGAGCATCGTCAACAGGTGTGTTCTGGAGGGACGGTCGCCCGGAAAAAAATTCTCTCACAAAAGTCCGGCGCACGCGTTTCGATGATTAATCGCCGCAATTCGTCGGGTTTGCATAACACCGTTGGTATATTATAAGATTGTACCGTGGTAGGTACATTAATAATATGACATAAAACGCTCTCTACGGGTTCGCACCGGCGGGATTCACCTCCGCCGCCGTTGTCCACCGCACGCGTTTTTGCACGCGACCGATCGCGTATTTATGCGTTGCGTGCACAGGCGGTGACGACGATGACCGCGACGGGTTCGCCCTCAGGTTTCTACTCTGTTTTTTTCCTTTTCTTTCCATCCACTTTTAATATGCGCGCCGGACAAGGGTATCCGAGGCACAGTGCAGGCATTTGCATACACGGACAAAATATGCACGTATTCCAATGATATAAATACGTCTATAATACGTAAATTTATTATATTTCATTGGAATCGTCGTCGTCGTCGTCGTAGTGCCGTTTTACATTTCGCGCGGGTATAATATTATAACGCAAAACGTCTGGAAAACGTTTTTTATTTACTCGTATTATATTTATTTTTATTTTTTTCTTTCCGTAATAGTGTGGGAAATAATACATAGACGCGCGCACCTTTCACTCTGCCGCCGCCGCCGCTCTGCTCTGCGGCGGTCGCGGTGGTGGTGGCGGTGTGCCCACGTTAGTTCTCATCATTTTGGCGGAAAAAAAAATGTTCGTAATCGATTGCTGCAATCTGCGGGTCCATTAAACTCGAGTACGGTAGTCTCTGTATAAGGTAACCGCCCTGGGGACAACGGCACAACTCATTCGGCTTCGGGATACATAATAATATTATACATATATACATCACTGCTGCAGCATTATGTATGTGTTTATATTATATTTACTCGCATAGTCGCATACAAAATATGTATATATATATATATATTATATACATAAGCATGGTATAGGTACGTAGTGCATAATAGTTATTGTATATAATTTTATAAACGAAACAAAATTTAATATTATGTATACTCGAGCTCGCATTCTCCGGACGCCGCCGCCGTCGTCGCTGCTGTTGACGTCGAAAGCGCTCTCGAGATGATGCACCGCCAAATATCAATAATACAATTATATGAAAAATCAGTTAAAAATATGAGGATTTCACTTAGAAATCACCGAGTTACTCGGACCACATATAAGATATAACATTACGATGAGTTTTGTGAACACCAATAATAATTCTCAAGTTCTCGAGGGGTAAATTTTAATATTTTTTTTATTGACGTGAACGTTAATTGGAAGAACCTACGAATTTAGAGTGTGCGCACATAGTTTCTACTCAGAAAACTCTATGATGATGATTTAGTTAAATATTCGTTTGCGGCTGCTTAAAACAGCTCTCCGCAGCCGATTTGTTCACGTCGTTCTGTCAATCAAGCGTACATCGAGATACGTGTTTTTAAATTTTTCTCTCCCGAACCGTATACGTACTTTTATTTAATTAAAATCTCTGCGGAAATGATAATCACGTGTCTTTGACCGCAGTTTTTCAATCATTATATAATAATATTCTATTTTACTGGGTGTGTGCACTCGCTCGTATATTATTTTGGTATCGCGTTTTGACGTCCGATAACGGTCTGCGGATTACAATCAAAGAAAATAGAAATTTGTTTTTGGATTATAATACCTACGCCAGGCCATCATATCAACCGCATGCTTTTAATGCAATTTATGTACAACATAATTTTATAACATCGGCTGCGAATATTATGATATTATATTATAATAATATAAACATAGTGCACGACGGCAATAATTGCAGGTATTTTGGCGGATAATCATTGAAACTCATTGTGGGTTTACAATGCGGTCACGTAAGTCGAACGAGCTCGGAGAAGTGTTTGACTGTAAGCTATTTAGCTACCTATATGAATATAATATGTGTTCAGGTGATTGAATGTAAAACGCTCTCGTATTACGCTATTGGCAGATTATTCGGTCTATATACTTATATAAAAGAAATAAAAATAAAAATAGCAATACATTCTAAAACCAGATAAAATGCCATGTTATTAAATTTGTATAATAATTGATGGTCTTGCAGGGTTGCATATACGTATACCTACACACGTTTCGTAGAACATTTTCTTGACGATGAGAAGACGTGGTTTTGTTATTTCGAGATTCAAATAGGTACCCACTAAATGTTTTCATACTCTAATTATATTTTATTTCTTACACCATTAATTATTCATGGCACACTATGATATAATATTGGTGATTAGTGGTTATAATTAAGTGTAGTAGTACTAGAGTAATAACAATCAAACATAAACGCGTGTTACCATATTGTTCTGTAGTACGATGAATTTGTTCAAGTTATCCATTTATCCAAAATGTTCTTTTCGATTCGTTCGTCTTGAAAGGATTACAATAAATTGATAAATGCTCTATAACGGTGGATCCGAGTTGTAATAATATTAGAATTTATGATAGAAGCTGCAAGTTCTCAAAATGCATAATATGACAATATTAAACATGGCGGTATTGTTTTTTTGTTTTATTATTTTATTTCTGTTTGATCTCTCTAAAGTTATTTCAATGTAGTAAAACATTTGAAAAAATATAAAATGTCTTATTCGAATTCTTGAGATATTATTTAACACGTATAAATAATAAATACATCTTAAAATCGTTTCTTTTAACACAATGTTTTGTATTGCATTTATATAATTTACTATCTACTTTAAGAATAAATTAAAAAACAAAATAATATATTGTAATTTCTAAGATAACGTTTAAATTTATATTTGATCCAACTGTCAAAACCTAAATTATATTGTAACATATTATAGTTGTAATATATTTATTAGGTGGGTAGTCTTAAAGATTGAAGATAATGTAAAGAATAAACATATTTAATTAGTTATAATATATTTAAAACATTTGATTCTAAAGTTCTGGTACCGGTTTTAAATTTATTTTCATTAAAAAGTGTCGAAGTTAATTATTGATTTCAATGAATACAAGGTAGGTAATATAATAATAGACGTCAATTTTACTTTTTGTTATATGAAATAGTATTATGTAGGATGTTTTGATGTGTGTATTTATATTATGTTATACACAAAGTGTTGTGACTGTATAATTATTCACATTTTCAAAAATACTCTTATTGAGTAGGTATCTTATGTACCTATTATATTATTATTATTATTATAATTGTTAATATGTATATTGTATATTGCTTAAAAGAATTCCTTCGACTAAATGCATAGTTCCCGTTTCCAGGGAAGGTTATAGGCTGTAGGCAACGTTTCCGAATATTTTCATAGTAATTAGATTAGATTAAAACAACGAACAAAATAAAAAACAATTATAGTTTTTAGAGTCAGAGAAAGTGAATGTATAAATATGTTAATACTTAATACATGAGATCATTTTTTTTCATATAATTTTAGTTAAAATGTTTGAATACCTAATTTGATGTAGGTATGTATTTGTGATTATTGATTAATAACATTACTCAATATTTCTGAGGGGCTTTCCGTGCATAATTTTACAATTCAATCTAATTGAAAAGATCCTTGTTTTTTTTTTTATATAAAATTATTTATCAGGTAAAAAAAGTAATTGTTTATTAAAAACATAATTATTCTTCAGATAGTAGGTATGTATAAACTATAAAATATACATGGTGCTTATTAATTAATTAAGATATTCAATCATTTTAGATTTATCACCGTACACAAATTTACTCTTTTTATTGCATTAGGTACTTTACATTAAACTACTTATACTTCGTGTGTTTGTGTGTGTGTGTGTTATGCACGGGCATACCCACTGACATAATATTTTAATATTCAATTACGCGTTGTACTGTTTCTTATGGATTCGCTGTGGGTGACCGGTGGTGACTCATATTTATCTATGAAAATAAACGAACCATATTATTAAGTTTCAATTAATTGGCCACCGTTGAAATAATAGGTATGTTATTTACTCTTATATGTACGGCGGCTGGGTCCGTATAAATTATACGGTTTCAGACACTCACATAAAAAATAGGTACTAATAATAATGATAATAATATTATGATCGACGGTCTGACGTTGATCCCGTTTAGGAGGACTTCGCGAGTCCTGCGGGCTGAGTATAAAATATGTCGTCGAGCCGTTATGGGAAGTGTTCCGATGTAAATATAGTGGAAGATTAATATCGATCGCCATTTTTCTTTCCTCACAGATATTTAATTGGCATTTTCCACTGTAGAAAGTCGTAGGTATCTCCTACTGTTATCACAATGTTATTTTAATTGCGGGCGCGGTTTTTCGACGGTTGCCGTTGCGCTTTACATGCAAAACACACATTGTTAGGTACCCGACATGTTAAAACACCAAACGAGGTAAAAAAATATAAACAATTACTACCATAGTTGGAATATCATGATAAATGAAAACAAAACAACCACGAGTTGTCGGAGCCCTAGAATGTTATGTATATATAGAAATCGATTAAAATCTGAATGAGGAGGTAGTAAAAGAAATTCACTAGTTACTATATTATCACGAATTCACAGTGTAGTTATATAGGTAAGCTACCTACTAAAATTATATGATGTAAAAACGATAAAGCTAGGTCATGTCTCAGATTACGAGGAAGTATATACCTACTATTATGATTTTAGTGTCCGACACGATAAATCCGCTTATCCTCTTGTAATAGCATTATACAATATCGCAAAGCATAGAGGATATGCGGCGGGCACCTTATAATATTCTATTATAATATTAAAGTATACGAGTGCGTGCGTGTCTGCAAACAAGCCGTGACTGAGCTCTTATAATTTTTATTTAGGTGTATATAATACACGTCGAACGCGTATCCGTCATGAGTTCCATTTGATTTCGGGACCATATAAATGACCAAGCACTTATATCCATATCGCGCTTAGCCGTTACCGAATGATTTCGTGTCGGGAAAAAAAATTCATAGCTATGGGTATATTATCTCATGACGGCTACCTGTGGAATGACCACCGCCGCCAAGAATATTATATATTATATAGTTACAATGGGTTTATAGGTTTACTACCTCTCTAGTATACGAGTCTATATTATAGGAATCTTTGCAGGGAAATATATTATTATTAAATTTCTGTCCTCTGCGACGTAATAACGTACACGCCTGATTGAAATAATATTGTTTTCTATATTTGTATATTATGTGTTACTCGGAACCTACAGTGCTACAAATAGGTATGCAGCATAATATATATATACATATACGGATATGTATGTCTGTATGTATATATGTATATCTGTATTTATATATATATATATATGTATGTATGTATGTGTATGTATCATGACAAAATAGATAGGTACCATCACAATTTGTTGATATGCATCTCCAGATCTTTACTTCACCTATATCGTATGCTCCACTTTTTATTAATTGTCAATCATATATACATATAACGTGGACAAAAATCAACAAATTAGAATTGGAAAACTACGATAACTACTAACCGGAGGTGAAGGAGATGCGCATACTGAAAAAAACTATTTCCTACAACTGTAATAAAATAGGTACCTATCTATTTTGTCGTGGTATGTACCAATGTGTGTGTGTGTATGCATGTATAATATGTTATCGTCTTCCCACCGTTTAATTCCTTTTGCAGGAATACCTAGTAAGTTTTTCGACAACAGTACGCGTGCCACAGTACAATATTATTTCTTCTACACGATTATACATTTTTTTTCACGTGTTTATATGTACATAATAATATTACGTTTATTGTATAATGCGTACAATCGTATACGCACATAATATCATGTGTATTTTTTTCATTCAAAACACGTATCGTAAACCGCATATTATAATATATAGTTCGTTTTATTTGAGAGATAGTGATCTCCGCTCGATTATGTACACATACATTATATTATTAAATGGTACTATGTTCTCTCGAAATTTGTATGCGGTGTGTATGCATATATATATATATATATATATATATAAATCAGAATTTAGTATGCAAATACAGATGACCCACATTGTGAGTAATATTCTTCCTCGATGATATAACGATGGGGCGATTATTATTGGGGAGCATGGTGAAAAAATAACGTGTGTGTATAAAGTCGCCGGGAAGTGTGTTATTATAGAAATAGAGATTAATAATATTAACCACCTCTATAAATATGTAAATGATCGTAATTACTGTATATTTGTATACTCGTGCGAAAAATCTTTTTTTCCTTCTTCTCATGATTAATGTATACCTATAAAATATAATAAGTCTATGACAAAACAATATAATATAGGAAACATTTAAAACCCGGTTCTACCGGTAAGTAAATTCGTTTTAATTTATTACGAGCGTGATAAAATCACATTTCGATATAATATACGCACCTACAGTATAATATAGATTATCATAAACGCGTAATGTAACATATATTAATAAATATGGACTCGGGTAGGACGGACGACTCGGGAGGGGGTGAAAGCTTATCAAGCAATGACTGCTGCAGTTGATATTATGTATAACGAAATGAACGAATTTGAATATTATAAATTCGTATAAAGTATATTCTGCTCTCCGATTTCATTATTATGATATATGTGCGGTGCACATGATACATAATATGAAATAATTCGAATGGCGTTACGTAATACGTAATATTATAAAATATACCTACTATAAGTATTGATAAAGTCTTAAATCTACTTCTCCGTACGTCAAGTTTGACCTTTTGCGAATTTCGAAACAGATATTACACTTTTTATTTTATTTTTAAATTGCTATCCGCACGTATACAATATAGGTACATGTTATTATTATTATTATTATCATTATTATGCACAGTATTACATTTTCGCCATTCGTGCCAATGGGGAAATGTTAAAAAGTCATATGCGCCGCCGAGTTAGACCGTTCAGAATTTGTCGTATGACGTTTGAAATGTAATAATTTTTAACGGTTCGGTGTAATGAACTTTTTGGAGTAGGCACCTTAATATTATTATAATATATATACATATATATATTATAACGTAATATTATAAGCCGTGTATTCGGTTAGGGCGGCGGCACGCATATAATAATAAAATATAATATTACACGGCCGCAGGGGTCGACACGAGGACAACTGTGTGCGATATTTGAATAATAACACTATAATAATATATAATATTATAATATGTATATATTGGTGTGTGTGTATGTAAATATAATATGCAAATATATGTATATCGATCGATTGAGTGTATATAGTTTAGTACGGGTCAGTGTTATTATTATTTTTTTTTTCTTAACGATAATAGAAATAATCGCAAAAAAAATCTTTGCAAAATAATAAATAGCCGTTATATATTATAACAATGGGAGTTCGTTATGTCGCCATTTGGAAGGACCAATAGCTGACTATACATTTGCGTAGGTTAGTGTCACGATATTATATATTATGTTTTTATACCTATATATTATATACATATATAATTATAAACAGTATACATTATATTGGATATAGGTATAGGTATATAGGGATATGTATCCAATTGCTGAGCAGTGGCTGCAACGTGACCGGTTCGCAATTTTTTTTTTTTTATAAATACCGTTTTCAAAATATATTCGACGCGACCGTGCATATACATTATACACGCGTTTCCCGGGGACTCGTGCACGATTTTATTTGTTTAAAATTTTTTTTCGAATAGTTATTTGAGTTGAGCAAAATAAAAAAAAATTCCACCTACAAAAAATGTTAAATGATAATATTATATTAAATATCTCCGACGAGCTGCAACCTGTTGCCTACCTGTTTGATTTTGTTTCGTGCGCACGCCGCAATCTTCGTATATACCCATCAACGCCTCAACCGTTAAAAGGGCAAACTACGAGTCCCATTCATCATGGTTCGCATAATAACTATAATCTCAAAACGAAACAATCATTGTAATTTGCTTTCCAAGCGGTGTGAATTTTCCGTTTTTACACATCACACCGACCGAGTGGCAGTTATTATATTATTACCGTTGTTTCCATCTCATATATATATAAATGCAATCGCGTGTGATACATTATGTTTTAATTACAAAGAGCGTGGTGGAAAAAAGAACAATAAAAAAACAAAACGTATATAATAATAATAAATCGCACACATCGCCGACTGTATGTAAATCATTATTATATCCTTACCTAGGCATCTTATAATGGCACGGCGGCGTACATACACGAGAGAAGGTTGCACTGTACCTATACAAAATACTTATCTGTCCACAAAACCGTTTGGGGGCAATTAAAACGCCACACACAGAACTCGTGGCTTTTCATTCTTTCGAAACGGGTTATCTCTGTAGTATGTTTTCTCGAATAATTATTATGTCTTTTAAAACGATTCACATGATTCTATATTATATGTTTTGTATACTTCTCGAGCAAAAAAAAAAATCAACAACAAGCGTAAACTTTATACCTATACAGCAAAAAAGGCACGCTAATTGAGCACGTTTCGCCTAAAAACCAGTTCCGAAAAATTATGCGTGCACGGCGCCAAATCGTGTTTCTCGACGCCGTGAAAATATGTCCGATGCACTTATATATTTTACGAGAATCGGTACAAACCGACATATTATTTTAATACGATCGACTTGGAGACAAAATACGTACTTAATAGTATCATACGTTAAAAGTATTACGTTTTACTGCAAAAAACAAAATAATAATAATAATAATAAAACTAGTTCACCGAGTTATGGAATGCATTTGAATTCATAAACAATACTGTAAATATAATTTATCATGTATTAATGTATACTATCATATCCATATCGCAATACATTGCTTGTCAAATTGTTTTGATTTTCACACAATTTGGTTAGGAAAATATCGAATGTTGCAGGTCCGAATAGTCCCGAATAGTTCATGGGAATCGTTTTTGAAGTGGCCGAGGTACCGATACGTAAGAGTGTAAGAAACTAAGAACAATAAACATATAATTTTTGCCACATCGTTAGATTTAGCGAGAACAAACTGTAATGACTTGTGAAACACTAATTATTAGAACATTATTATAACATTCTGAATAATAAATACATTAACATATTAATATTGTATTGTAATTGGGTTTGAGGCTTGACCCGTATGAAATGGTAGAACAAATAAAATATGTCTAACTGTAAAATTTAAAAATCTGATTATATAATAATGGATTTCTATGATACTATAAAAAGCTTGTTCAAATTATGTAATATTGATTAAAGCATTAGACGCTTTGAAAAATGTGCTATATATATTATGTTAAATTATATTTTACACAATTTATTATACGTACGTATAGCATATTTTTCAAAGCATTTAATGCGTAATTACAAAAACATTTTAAAAACCTTAGGTATACAAGGTAAATAACGTTCATATAGGTTATATTTATACTTCTAAATATATTTATATAATATATTATTTATTATTTTAGATTATTTTTTTTTATTATATTATTTTAGAAAATGAAATTTTTATATAAAAAAATCAACATTGGTTTTTTTTTTTTTAATTACATAGGCAGATAAATGAGGCAATTGAATCAAATAATATTCATCAGGGATAATTAATCATTATAATAGATAATTGAAACTAATATATTATTATTATAGTTTCTTGTGTTTTTGTAATTTCTACCCACATACATAAGCTTTCTCTGCATGTTATTTATATGGTTTGCAGCCCTTGGTCCATATTTTAAAATAGATAGATACGTTGACATTATTGCATATTAAACTTAATGCAAGCATATTCTATGAGAACTCTTAACAGAATAATAATTTATTTCACCATAAATCATTATCGTACTACTTCGGATACCACGCGATTGACTTTTAATAAATGCATTTCAGTTAATCATCCAATACGTCTTGTTACATACACACTCTGTATGCGTATGGCTTTGTTTCGTAGAAATACTCAGCAGTCTACAAACCCTTATTTGGAATATCAACTACAGTTCAAAGGCATTTCAGTAAAGAGCATCGAAATTGATTCAATATAAGTTCATAAAGAAACTCAGTGAATTCGAATCAACATATTTTGTTGGTTTAATTAGAGACTTTAGAAAATTATTCGAGCGTTAGATTTGTAGAGAAATCGTCAATTTCATTATTTACGAATATATTATAAGTAGTTTTTAAATAATTGTAAGCAAGTGAGGAAAATCACAATCGGATGTTATACTTATACGACCATGTCCGGATTTCTATATAGTATATACTACGTAATTTATAAGACCGAAATAAATAGGCCAATGTTAAACTAACCAACGTCTGATAAAATTAAATTTTTTCAAATCAAGACGAACAAATTGTTGAAAACTAAACAACACGTGATAAGTATTACTAGTTGGGTACACAAAATACGTATTATAGTACGTATTCAAAGTAATATCATGGCCAATAATGAATAAATAAAAGATCAAATCCAAATAATGTAATAACCAATTAGCTTACAAAATATACTATAATGATATCCAAAGAATGCAATCTAAAAATATAGTGAAAATATTAATATGTTAACTATGTATCATAATTGATTATTTGATATTTTGATCTAATCAATAATCATATAGCAACGAAAACTTCGACAGACGGGCATAGAAAGTATTCCATTCGTTGCACAGACACAAAACGTAGATAAACAATATTGTTTGTGATTGCTGATTGGAGATAGATAATAATTAATTCACGATGTAGAGATTTTACATCATGGTTATTGGATTGAAATTACATATTTCAAAAAGCAGTCAATTAGTTAGATCTTAATTAAAAATGATCATGACTTTCTTTCGCTCAGTAGCTCCGATCATTTTCAATATTTCGATTTATAAAGGCGTTCACCAGTTTATAATTTGTACATTTTCTCAAATGATCTCAAACATAAGGTCTGTATTCGATTTTCCGTCCATGTGGTATATATGTACTGTTGGGCGTTGAACTATCCTCTTACTGTCAAAAAAAGCGTTTTCCAAAAAAATCCGTCGAACCACATAAAACTAACAGTATATAAGTAACGAAGTAATCTTTTAAAGGACTTGTGTTCTTGCATTTTGGTGGGCCAATATTAAAAAGATAGGCTTGGCACAGAATCCGAAAGTTTATAACACTTGTACAGAAATATTAAACGTCCAGAGCTAGCTTGAGGAAACACGAATTTCAAACGTATATCGATCCGCTGCGGAAACCGGTTGTGGAGTGCCGTCCAAAATAAACGATTTTGTTCAGTCGGCCGGTCACAGGCGAAGCAGTTAACATATTGTACACCTATAATAATAATGGTGTATTATTCGCAGCATATTATTATTATTATTATTATTATTATAGTGTAATAAGGAAGTGAAGTTTATTCGTGACTTCGATTAAAGTTCAACCAGGGGTTAACCTGGCAGTAGTTGGCGAAAAAGAAATGTTACATTTTCCCATCTGAGCAGTATCATTATATAAACGAATAATGATATATATTATTATTATTATTATAATATTATCGTTGTTATTATTATCATCATACCGGTACACTACGACTATGAGTAGTACCCACAACCTTGACCTAGTGAATAATGTACACCTCTCACCGTATACGTCTGCGCCCGCGTATCGGTACGCATTTTTTTTTATTTCACGACGTATCATATTATTTATATTTTCTCGTTCTGTCTCACAATCTCTCGCGTAATGTACTTTTTGGCCTGTGAATAATGTACACTGCAGTGCGTACTAACTACGCACACACACACCATACATGTGGTATACGTTGTATAACAACCGAATCGTGATCGTATAATAACGGGTTGCGTCTTTCTGGCGCCCCCACCGCCGTACGAGATCACCCGAACGGAAAAAATTAAAAGGATCGAAAAAAAATGTATCGATCAGCCATCATCGTGTTTCTTTCACGTCTGCGCACAATATACCACACGCACGCCACGTAATAAATGCATTGCAAAATTTAACCGG
>PVMI01052949.1:0-14025 GCA_008528875.1 Aulacorthum solani
CAGTTAGAAATTCATAAAAAATTTTCGTTTTAAATTTAAGGTTTGAAAGTTGAAATCACGATTCTTCATAAGTTTGCCTAACTTTATTTCAAAAAAAAATTATCTAATACCAAAAAAATTAAATTTTTATGAGCTTTTAAAGTTCAAATTTTTAGAACATTGGAAATTCACTCAATTTCTCTTGTAGCGATTGTCTTATTTTGCTGTAATTCAAAAATGAATAGCTGTAGATACTTGAAATTTATATCATATATTTATTTTATCGATTCTTAAACTTGATAAAATTTTCAATAATTTTTGTTTTGTTTTGAGCTATTTACAGACATATTTTTTTTACCATTTTTTTTAGTTTTTATTTCTATAAATGTCAACAAAATTTTATTTGTTGAGTCAAAAACTTTAAAAATTTAATACAAGGCTCCTTATATATTGTTACAATAGTAGTTAAAAAATATTAAAAATACAATGGCACAATTTTTTTTTATATAAATATTTCATTTTCAATTTTCGCCAACATTTATTAAAATCTCGAAAATTATCAATCATTGTAATTGAAAAATTATAAAATGTTCAATTTTTATCCCCAAGGTTTGAAAATTTAAAACAGAGATTCTAATAAACAGTTCATACTGTAACCGAAAAATGTAAAAAAATATACAAACACAATTACTTTTTACAGACATTTTGAATTCAAATTTGGACGAAATTACATAATATTAAAATCAATATTAACGATTTTGGTTATTTTGTTGTAATTTAAAAATATTATTCGTGGATATAGTAATATGAAACTGAAAAATCAAAAATCAAAATATGGCCTATCCATACACTGTTCGGTTTAATATTACCCACGATTTAAGATAGTATATCTTATTTCGTGTCTTAAATCGTTATATAGCTACCGTACAATAACAATATCAATATATAATTTAAAATATCCTAGACTGATATACCGTCTCTGTTCAGAATCGTTTTTCGTATACAATTGTATTATATCATTGAATTCAAATTTAATGCCATCCATTATACAGTAACCAACTTGTAACCTACTGCACAGCAGAGCGACATCCAATTATCCGCCATTTTTTAAAAAATTTTAACCTCACAAAGTACTAACTAGGTACACTCTCCTACCAGAAAAGATAGTGTTGAAATAAATCGAATCAATTTTGCTATCCTAAAATTTGATGATGGACATAAATCATTGCGTAATATCAACACCCACATATAATCTAAAAAAATAATCCTAAACACATTCTTCGTTCTAAGATCATATTAAATTATTTTCTGTGAACAATTGATTTTTCACATAGTGGTTTGTTTCATCCAAATCTTTGGATCGGCTGAAGTATCAAATATAATTTTGTTGCAATACTTCAAATCAATAAACTGAATAAACAGCATACGTTTATTAACCTTGGCACCGCTGTCCGTTAGCAAATAAATACTTCAAAACGATCATCTCAAAATCACTACTTTCCCTGTACTTGCTACGATTCATTCTGAAAATTTCCCTCCAAAATTTTAATGACTCAAATCCATTAATATCAAATCCTTTTTCTTATACTCTCTCGGATAGTTCTCCCCGTTAACCTTAGCATAATTATCCTAAATATTATTCAGCATACTATACAGCCAACAAGTTACAGCAGGGCAAACCGCCAAATGTGCCTAAATATGTTAAGTACAATTTTGTTCAGAAACTATTACACAATTTTAAATATTTTATTGCGCATGTTTTGTAAATAAAAAAAGATGTTATTTATTTAAGCAACATACCTACGTTACTCAGATGTTTTTTGAATACACGTACTTCAATTAGTTTTAGCTTAAATAATCAATAAAACGCCATATTGTTCACAGTTTTCAATATTTCATACTAAGTACTAGTTCAAAAACGCTCTTATTTTCATTTCGGTCCAAAAATGGTCAGATTTAATATGTTAGGAATTTTTTCAGTACTTGGTCTTACTTTATGTTTATTTCAGTTTTGTAAGTGTAACTGTTTTATTGATACTTACCTAAAATATAAATATTTATATTAAATGTACATGTACTAGGTGGTAGAATATACTACGATTTATAGTTCATTTGGTTTAATTAAAAAAAAATATATCATTAATTGGAAATACTATACATTATAAAATAATAACTAATAATATAATATAAGTGTATTTGTATTATGTGAATGTATAATGTAGGTACTATAATTTGCTTGGATAAATATATAATTATATTACATTAATATATATTTTATTATTAAATATTTTAATGTATTTATTTTGAACTTAGAATATTACTTATGTGATAACTACACAATAAGATCCTAATTTAAAATTAATTTGTTCTAGGTGATTGTGTCTGTAAGTACTACATATAACACATATAAATATAGAATATATTAAAATATAACCTATGTATATAATTTATCCCATAAATATTTTTTCATGACAATAAATATAAATTAAGAATGTATATTTTAGATTCTGAGCAAGGTGATAACTATATATATTGATACACAATGATGTGTTTTTATATTTTTTTTTGTCTCTGTCATCACTTCTGGGGCAGTAAAAATCCTTCGTTTTTCTTCAACAACACATTTTCTGATAGGAAAGTGAATTTAGTTGGTACTTTGGTAATTATACTTTTATAGCTAATTATCAAAAATTTAAAATAAAGTTGCATACGAGTAGTTAATTTCATAACCAAATAATCTAAAAATTTATAAACACAATTTTTCTATAGTTATTATATGTTCAAATTCGAACGAAATTATATATTAATTAACTAAGAATAATAATTTAAAAGTTATTTAGTTGTAATTTAAAAATATTGTTTGTGTTCGCAAGAACATTTAAGAGTTTATTGTAATTTGTTTAGCAAAAAATAATTTAATTTACTTAAGTACCTACAATATTACTTAGTAGCAAAATAACTTACTTTAATCACAATAATATCATCAAATATACTAGGTAAAAGTATAGGTGATTATTATTACCGTCTTCGCTCAGAATCGAATTTCGTTTACAATAATTTTATATCATTAATTTCAAATTTAACAGCATCCATTGTACTATCCCACTTGTAACGTAATGTACAGCAGAGCAACATAAACTTATCCGATTTTTTAATTTTTCTTTGTAGTGAATGGTAAGCATTAATAATTGTTTAATTTGTTACGTCACCTATAATATTTTTTAATAATTATGTACTGTTTTTTTAATGCTTTGAACGTTTGTTTTTATTAATATTATTTTATATAAGCAATTTCAAAGAGTAGAATCCATAACAGTATTTATATTTTTTATTTCCTGCAACAATATCAATACTAAATTTTCAAAGTTTTTAAGCTAAAAGAAAATGTAGTTTAAATATAATTTTTAAATAAATGATCACATTGTTATATGTTGAATAGTAAAAACATTTTAATTTCTATATCTTAAAAAGCTTAAATATTAATATATGAAAAATGTTGAGCCCTCTGTAAATTGCATTATTCTGTTTCACCAAAAAAACCAAACATAAGACCAGTGTCGATAATAATATCGTTGATATAGATAACTTTATGTAACATTTGTTTTAAAATAAAACTGTTTTACCTTAATGATAAAGTAATAATACAATATATCATTTATAGTACCTAATGCACAACGCCTTATTAAAATATATAATACACATTAAACTGATTAATCGTTTATATTTATAGAACAGGAATATGAGAAATGTAGAGGTAAGTGTGCCAACTGATATACACCTATATCAGTAAATATACCTATTTTACCTAAATAGATAGGATTGGACAGGTGAGATGAACTTTTGAATATTCGTTACTTAACTGCCTTAACTGCCTTGGTTAGTCGTTATAATAGAACACATCATTAATCCCTACGTTTTATAAAAAATCTAATACCGTTAAGTATAAATACAGTGAAATGTATGAACTGTATGAACAAACGATAAAACAGTTAAATGTTTTTAATCAAAATATGAAATTTTTATGCACGCTAGATTATGCTTCAATATTCAATAATATTAATTTTGAACGAACCAGATCATATAACAAAACAACAATATACAACCTGTTGGTAATCACTAATCACAAATCGTTTTCATTCAATTACTGTGATAATAATAATAATTTTAATTTAAACGCACTGCAGTATTATTTAAACACAACATATTAGCAACTACTATTATAATTTATAATACTATACTCGTAGTATAGATATATTTGGTCAAAGTGTAAAATATTGTTCATTTAATACCACTTAGTCATAAACCCATATGCAAATTTAAAATGTCATACATAAAATATTTTTAATTCTAAATTAAATGAGTAAATAAATCTTTAAATTATTGTTTCAGCTCAATTAAAAGAAGATAACTTCGATGTTGATACTATATTCTTAAGTATGCAGTTACTTTAATATATTCCATGAATAATATCCGAATTATTGATGTCAGCACGTCTTGTAAAGACGTAAATCTATTCACACTTGTTTTGGGTTAATAATTATTAAATAATACCAAACATACATTTACAGTTATATCTACAAATTATTGGAGAGGAATGCAATAATAACATAATCAACTATAAATGAACTCGGCTAATCACAACAAATATTGTTATTATTAATCCTGCCTAACCTAAACTTTGAGCGTAAACAGCTCAAAAAAAATCAACATATTTTGAAAATTTTAATAAATACATCGATAAAATAAACATAAAATATGGTGTAAATTTCAAGTATCTGCAATTATTTGTTTTTGAATTACAACAAAATAAGAAAACTGCTACTTAAAAAATCTAGCGAATATCCAATGTTGTACCTACAAATTTCAACTTACAAAAATTTAAATTGATTTTCCGATGGATTTTTTTTTTTTTATTAAGGTAGAACCTTATAAGAAAACTTGTATTAAATTTCCAAATTTTAAATATGAAAAGAATCTTACATTTTTTTGAATTTCAAACTTGTACGTATTTGTTTGAGATTTGAAATAAGACTCTCATAGTCTCATGAACTTATATTCCACTTTTTTTTTTAATATCCACTAACAACAGCTTATGAAGAACCTTGTATTAAATTTTTAAGTTTTTTGACGAGGCAAACAATTTTTTATAGTCATTAATCAAAAAAAAAACTAATAATAATCGACAATTTCGTATACCTATAAATAGATCAACATGAGCCAAAATATTTTGAAAATTGTGTGGAATGTAAAAAATGCTTAACATATATTTTCAGTGTAAATAACATATTGTATACATGGAATTTTTTTTTTAATCAAATTTTTCAAAAAATGGTTTTTTGCTTAAAAATTCCTGTTTCTCCATAAATGTTTGTTTGTTTTTCCTAACGCTTTTGAAAACTATTCGAAATTTGAAATGTTTACCTCCCGAACGCACCAACTAGATTCACTTTCCTACCAGAAAAATTTTAAAATCAAAACATTCGTCGCTCCTCTCAGGTTTTAAAACAATTGTAGTGGAACTAACTTTATAGAATAGTTATTTTTAATAATTAGGAATACAGTACTATTTATCATTCAAAATTTAACGGTGTAAAAACTACAAATTAACAACGTATGTTATATTATGTTTGTGGCTTCACATTTCGAAATTCAAAATAAATCTAAAATTCATATGATTAACTGTTTGCTTTCTTTTTAGATTACGCTTCTATCAAATATGTTATAGAAAAATCTGTTAGTAAGTGGCTTATAAAATATAAATAATATGATGGTAGATATAGAGTACCTAAAGAATTCTAAAGGTAACAGTTTTATCATGATTTTAAATATCTTAAAATGTATGAGGAATCTTTTTTCAACATTTCTAATAAAAGGTTTAAAAAGAAAACTTTTATGAATTTCTGAGAAGTAATTTGAAAATCTTTCGAGATTTTATGTCAAAATTTTAACTTTAAGTGCAGATAAAAAATAATTGGGCCTGTATATCTTTAGTAAAATTTTCAATCATAAAACGTATAAGGAATCTTTCATTAAATTTTAACCTTTTTTACTAAGTTGATATATTTTTAAAAAGTTTGAAAAATTTAAAAATATTAATGACGCCATAATAAGCTTCAAAATATTTAAAAAATGACAATATTCAAAGAAAATTCTAATATAAATATTTGGTGCAAATTACATATTTCTACGGTTAGGTATATGTTTTTGAGTTACAATGAAAAATCTAATCGATTTTTACAAAGATAAAAATGTTCACTTTTTCACTTTCTTTTTTGTTGTATCAATATTTACTTCTTAACAGTATCAAATAAATTTACTTTACTATCAGATATCGAATATCGCTTCATTTCTGCTACCCAAAATGTTAAGAAATTCAATGTTTAAATACAGATAAAAACACATAATTATTGTAAATACAATACATCCATTCTCTACGCTCTGAATTAATAATATAGATGTTAGATTCACGATTGTTGAACATTGTAATTTCAAACATCAAATCAACAGTTTCACCCTAATTATCACCGATGACAAAAAAATAAATTCAAATCATAACTACACTTTTCGATGAAATAGAATTTGTTCTTCTATGACCTCTTATTTTATGCTTTGTCTCCTTCTAACGATGTTGAGTTCAGTACTTCTCTTTCCACTGGCTAAAAGTCCATTTTATTCAATATCAGCAAAGTCTTAACTAGAAGCAATGAGTGTACCAAATACTTGGCAACTTAGAGGCTGATCGTTCGCTATGAGAGCACTGAAAGTTAAAATATAATAAAACTGTTATTCTGCGCTATTTATTCCTTATATTATATTAGGTATACAATTGATGGAGTTATAGGATAAGGTAAAAGTACCCTAATTATGCTGATATGAATGTTTATATTTAGGCCCGGTGGAAGTGATCGACCAATTAACTCGTAAGTTATTTTGTGTTAATATATTTTTATGGTAAAATAATATAATTTATTCAAACTATATTTAAAGTTATAACTGTATTAGTGATAACAGTTTATACTGGGAAGTTCCATGAAACAATCATTTTTCATAATCTTAAGTGTCTTATGAAATAATGAATGCTTTTCGTGACCACCACATAACATTCCTAGTTAGGGAACTCCTATTTACTACCTTGTCTTCTGGAATGGATTCTTGCAGAGTAAAAATTTGGCCGGAAGTAAAATAGCTTCCGGATCGGATATCCAGGTGGAAGCTACCCTGCAGAATACATGTGATTGGAATAAAACACAGAGAATTGGAATGTGGAATGTACAATGTTGAAAACAGGAAGAACTGAAAAATATAAAAATATAAATGAAAAGACTAGATACAGACATATTATTTTTATGCAAAATACGTTGGCCAGATATTGGTGACTTTTGGTCTAACGATACCGCATTTATGCATACAAATAGTACAAAATACAAGGTAGTACTGGAATGGCTCTCAACAAGAAGTGGAGTACGAGAGTTTACAAACGTATAGTTTAGTCCCAATAACGTTTGTAAACTCAATCTGGGTTTTGGGTCAATAAGTATAATGTATGTTTTGTCAAAATAGAGTCGACAAGAAGCAACTTTGTAATTATACAGGTTGACATGCAAAACATCAGATTTAAAAACCGTTTAAGAAGAATATTTAAACATGGAAAATGCCAGGCGATATTTATTATTATAGGGAAGATTATGTATTGATGAAAAACCTATTTAAAAACCAAGTTCAATTTTGTAAAGAATACTCAGGTGCTCACTCTGGTCTGTGATAGCGATCACAACCATTTTTTTTTCTAGCAAAAAATAATAAGGAAAAACAAAGAAAAGCATGGTTTGAAAAGGAAACGATACAACTTATAAATGAAAAACAAAAGTATAAAAACAATAAAACGAGAGAAGCCCAACAAAAGATTGCTGTGAGTGATTCGGTGTATTTCACAGACCACCGTCCACACCGGACTTGAGCTGGGTATTTGTCTGCCAATGAGTTACGAAGTGACCAAGTTTTACATTTTCAAGCTATTGCTGTTAAAATTAAAATTTTTATTTATCATCCACATAATAATTTATACATTTTCATGATTTGGATTATTGTCAACATTTAAAATTCAAACGCTTCTTAAAAATAAACTGTATTTTCACTATTTTTAAAATGTTATGAGAACATTTTATGTAGGTTTAATGTTTTTGATTAAGCTAAAAAATGTGTATTTATTTTTTTTTTAAAGCATGTGCATCACCGTAAAAACCAATAGTTTCATCACTTTTATGAGACCTCTATGTACAGTGTAAAATGGATTTTCAATTTTTTTGAAAGTGAAAAAGGTTCTGCACTCTGCTTGAATAGTGGGAGTGAACAAGTGAAAATATCAGTGTCAAGTGAAATATTCAATGCTTTCAATGCAATGAAATATGAACCTATGGTACATACAATATACATTCTAAATATAATTTAATGTATTTTATGTGTGCTCGCACATAGCACATAGGTACCTCTTTTACCATGATCAAAGATAGTAGGTTGCCCGATGTAAATAAAATATTATTACCTTCTATGCATCGTGATTATTGCCTAACAGCTACGGTAAAATTTCAAAACCTACCTTCTGAAGGTCATCGATAGGAATCTAGCAACGGTCTCGCAAGTTCTGACACTATTTTGCTCACATAGAACTCTGGAATTATGGAAAAAAATGAGATTCATTTTACTGTCTTTCTTATGACTTCTGTCTATTGTCCCAAAACAGTAATTTGTAGTTTTTAATGTTAAATAAATGTAATTTTTATAATAAATAATAATTAATAGAACTTATATCTCGGTTCTAGATTACGGAGGACTGTATTTAAAAAGATTGGCTATAGGTAAGACACTAACAGTATATATATTATATATTTTATTAATAAAATAGCCGAATTTTTTTGAGTTTTGATGTCAATTTTAATAATTTATTAGAAGTATCATAGTATAACTGAAGTAACTTAATTTTTTTTGTGTAAATAGATACTAAAAAGATGTATGAAGTGCTCGGTAAGTTATATGTTTATAGTATTTTATATAAAAACTAAAATAATTTATCAAAAACATCGATGTCGTTCAACACCAAGTTAGTCAATACATTTCTATTTAATTAATATTTTAATAATGTATGTAACCATACATTTAGTCACACTCAATTATAATGAGTAACCATGAGTTTTATTTTCTATATTTTTATTACATTATAATACCTAGTTTTAACGTAACTCAATAAGCTAAGAATGATTTGATTGTTTTACTTTTGTTCAATATTTCCAAGTAATATGACAACAAATTTTGAAAAAATCTAAATTACAATCGAATCAATCTGTTACATTTTTCATATTTGCATTAATCTGCCACTTCTTGACTCACTTCTTCTCACTCAGACATTGGCATAATTTCAGTTTTCAATAGAAAGAGCAAAGGTTTATGACCAGGCAAAATGTGTAACTTAAAAAAGACAGCTCTCTTTACTCGCAACCATATATCTACATAGAGTTTTATTAAATTTTCCAACCTCATATATTTTATCACTTAAATATGTTTCACTCAGACAGTTGAAACCATAAATATTGAAGAATGGATTATACCATATCTATGTTAATAGAATAGAAGGAAGCGTGACGAAATTTGGAAGAGAGATTGTTTTTTTATCATTATCACTCATTCTAGCAGAGGTCTTACCATAAAATATACACTACTATTATATGCATAAATATTTGTGTTGAGACATCTATAGGCTATAACCTCAAAATATTTTAATGTTCGTTCCCGTATGATACCCATACAATATAAATAACCTATCTATTTTTAATATCTTGATACCAATTGTATATCATATTTTTGTTATAGTTAACAATTATTTTACTCGTGTTTGAAAATTGAAACATATACTGGAAAACACTGTATTGATAGGCATATATATATATATGAAGAAAAAAAGCTGTTTTATTGATGTTTAAGAAAGAACAATTTTTGCATGGTTTCTAGTTGTTAAAAAACAACATTTTAAAATATTTTTTATCCTAATCATGATTTAAGTTTTTTACTTTAAACTACGTTCACAAAATTTTTCAAATAAATTTGAAACTTTATAAAATAATGAGTAGCATACATTAAATAAATCACCTATTATACTTGTAAAGTTCGTATTACATTTTATTAATATTTATTGTATAATATTTGAACAGGAATTAGTGATAAAGAAGGTATATTTTTGAGTTATTATTATTTGTTAGTTTTACATGAATACCTATAGTTTCTTTATTCAAAACTTATGAAAATTAACCTTGAAAATTAGTTTAATAGTTGCCCCACCCGGCGTTATCTGTGCAAAGATTTTTGTGGTTTTTTTATATTATGTCATTCCTATGGCTGATTCGGTGCTTTTTGTGACATTGCATACTTGATACTTTTTTGGGATGTAAAAAGTGTAAACCGGGTTTGAGTATCCATCAAGTAGCAAGCCAGTCTCCTAGAGTGAAAGTTTATGTGCAACTCAGTAACTTATATAGGCAATCCGCTGATAATTTTTAACTTTTTTAAATAAAATTAGTGTCTGACACTAAATTAATCACCCATTATACTTGTCAAGTTTGTATTACGTTTTATTAATATTTATTGTATAATATTTAAACAGAATTGTTCATTCCGGAACACATAACAGGTATATTTTTTATTCAACTTAGTTGTTAGTTATACATGTACACCTGCCTATATTTTTTTGTCTGATACTATTATTTAAATACGAATTTATTTAATAATGCCTACCCGGTGTTACCTGTGCAAAGGTTCATTAAAAAAAAAATGTTACTTGTGTCATTCCAATGGCAGATTCGGTGCTTTTATGGTATGTAAAATGTGTAAGCTGGATTTGAATGTCTAGGAAGTAGAAAATCAGTCACCTCAAGTGAAAGTCTACGTGCAACTTAGTAACTTAGCCCACCAGTAATCACCGAGTTGAATACTCTTATTTGACTATCTCGATGATTTTCTTGCTTGCAAAAAAGCATATTATAATTTTGCGTAATGCCACGGAACTAAATAAGCAATTCCCTAGTATCTAGAGAATTAGAATAACTACAATTCCAGATCTAAAGTAGGTACACAAGGATTCTCATTGAAAGTGAAAAATTACTTTAAAAAAACTATATAATTTATATTATTTTACTGAACAATTTTCACACTGTTGTTCAGCTTTATAGATTGTAAACATATTTTTAAATCAAAAAACTATAAACATAACTAAGTGTATGAAGGCAAATGCTGTTATGCACACTGGAACATTTAGGTGTAAATGTGTAATGTAACAGAGTTCGTATTCGCTGGAATATTACAGTGTCACACAGCTAGTGTGTACGTTTAGGGTCGAGTGTTATACTGTGTATCGGTTGTTTGCCGGTATTTCCATCAGTATCATCGTTCACATCGTGTGCAATGTCTTCTATCAACTAAGAAGTCGCTAGCACATTATTTATTTTAATTCATTCTATTTTTTTTTTTTTTTTTTTAAGAAAGAGAAAAAAGTGAATGAAGATGATTGCAAACAAATTTAATGAAGTCTAGGGACATGTGTAGATGATAAAATTTATTAAATTGTCTTCAGGAATAGGAGATAAGTGAACAGTATAAAAACTGCATCTATTTATACTGAAAATTTAAAAAAAATACAAATTTTCAAAATCCATCCCCTTACAGCAAAGGTTAGGTGTTAGGTTACAATTTTTAGCAACTGGTGAATCCCATTAAAGTTCGAGGTACCTTTTAACATGTCAAAACAAATTATTGTATAGATTGTTCTCAAGGTATTACGTATTTTTTTTATTTTTTTATAGTTGATGTGTTTTCAAAATTTTCATGTAAGTTATTTTATAAAAATGTATTTGTTGTAATAACATAAATCAAACCTATACAATTGAATATTTAACCAATTTAAAAATAAATAAAAATATTTTATAGCATACACGGGATCTCCATATTTCTATTGCAAAACCACTCTGCATGAAGATTTGGAATTAGCAAAAAAGGTAGCTGCTTTGGTTGAAGAGGATATTGCGGATAGAGCGGCTGCAGCGGCTGCAGCGGCTGGAAAGGCTGGAACGGCTGCATCGTCTTCAAACACATAGAAGAAATATCAAATTAACTTTTCTATTAAAACAAATAAATAAATATTATGTAAATCATATATTTAATTAAAAACTGTATTATTTCTTATTCTTCATAGAACTTAACGAATGTTATACTTATCCTATAATATATAAATGTGATGTTAAAGGCCTCAGAAGTGTGGTAATTAAAAATAAAGGTCGTACGCAATATGTATGTATTTATCTCCTATTAGATTCTGAGCGGAGCAATAAATGTATTGATTTTACAATGATGTATGTGTTTTTTTTATTTTTTATTTTTTGTGTCTGTCATCACCTATTAGGACAGTAATAATGCTTCGATTTTCAACTTCAGTAGCTTTTCTGGTTGAAATGAGAATGTAGTTCGTATTTTTGGAGGGGGGGCCAAAAGTAAACATTTTCCAGTAGTTTTCAAAAGCACCGCGAAAAGCAAATGAAAAAAAGGGTAAGTGGATGTCGCTCTGCTGTATAGTAGGCTACAAGTGGGTTACTGTAATGGATGGTATTAAATTTAAATTCAATGATATGATATCATTGTAACGAAAAACGATTCTGAGCGGAGGCGGTATATCAGTTTAGTATATTTCAAATTGTATATTGATATTGTTACTATAAGGTAGCTATATCACGATTTAAAACACGGAATAAGTATACTATCTTAAATCGAGGGTAATATTAAACTGTAGATTGTATGGATAGGTCGTATTTTGATTTTTTAGTTTCATATTAATATATCCACGAATAATATTTTTAAAGCTTCCTATGGACTAGCCTCCCGCGTTAAGAGGACGCTATACCGAAAGTGAAACGTATACAACGCTCAATAGATGGCGTTCTGCGCCATAACGCCGCCGTCTCGGCAGACTGTAGCCACGCCCATTGTCTACGTGACCGGGTCCGCGTGTCGTAGTCGCGGGAGAGGTACATTATTATCTCACAGACCGTCGTACGCAGTCTATCATTGCGTAAATATTGTCACCTACATACCAATGAATTCTGCACTGCCTATTAGCATGCATGCAGTGCGCTCGCTCCTAGAGCAAGTCACAAACCATTTCTTAAATAAAGCTCCTGTTTACTTAAATATTATTTTCGTCATATAAAGCATATAATCTGTTATACAACATAGCTCGAATTATATTTATAACCTAATTACTTTTAAAATATAAGTAAAATAATAAATTTATCACGCTTAAATACATTTTTTAATAAACGTGTTGCGTCTTCCTCGTTATACCTTATAGGTGACCAGAAATACTTTTCATAACACGGTGTTTTATTCTTCATCGACGACATATATAGCAAAAAGACTGTCTTGGTGTGCACATATTGACGCTATGATAGCTTTCAACATTATAAACATGTTTATGATTGTTTCACTAATATACATGTAATATCCACTCGTTCCCTCCAACCAATTTTTAATTAATATTGTTTAATTACATACAGAAATAATCAGATAGAAAAATACTAATATGTTACCTGCGCATGTGAAACTTAAAAGAATATAATATATAAATATTGTTTTATTATGTATTACGTTTATAAATTTCCAAGCCCTGGTTATAATTAAAAAAGAAGTACTAAAAAGGATGTAAAGATTTTTAACTCAATTTATAAATTTAAAACTAATAATATGAAATAGATACATGTAAATAAAAAAAATATAGAAATACCTATAAAATATAGTGCAATAATTACAAAAAAAGGGGTTCAAGTGAATGTCGCTCCACTGTAGAGTAGGTTAAAAGTAGATCACTGTATAATGTATGGTATTAAATTTGAATTCAATGATATAATATCATTGTATACGAAAAACGATTCTGAGCGGAGACGGTATGTCAGTCTAGGATATTTTAAATTATATTGATATTTTAGTATACGTTAGCTGGTAAGTTGAATTAAT
>PVMI01052961.1:0-15829 GCA_008528875.1 Aulacorthum solani
CTTTTTAAATTACAAGAAAAAAAGAACCAAAATCGTTTGATGAAAAATTGTTATTTAACGTATAAATATCAATTTTGTCAACATTTAAACTTCAAGAGCTCAAATAATGTTGTTTTCGATTTACGATCAAATGTTCAAGCATTTTGAGCAAGCGAACAATTTTAATCGACATAGGATAAATCGAAAAATGTATTTAAATAGCTCAAAAAGAAATATTTTGAAAAGTATTCATCCATACGTACCAACATATATAAAAACTTTTTTTGGCACAAAACAGTAAGACCATTTGAATCACGATGCACACTGCATTGTCATAGAGAAGAATTAGCATTTAGCAGTGTAACAGTTTAGTTCATTAGTTGTAGTTCATGCTCAATACGCCTGCAGAGTGCAACCTTCGGGCTACGATTAAAAATTTAAACAACAATATTGTTGCGAAAATATTATCACATTATTATGAAGAATTCGACAATAAATAGATTGGTTTATCCGCCGACACCGGCTGACTGGCGTAGAGCGACATAATATATATATACCTATTACTTATAATTATATACGCGCTGAGCTGCGGCAGTCTATGGCATGATCTTTTTGTTTTCAGTTGAAGTTAACAATAACTAAAATGATCGGGAATTTACGGTCGTTAGTATAATAATAATCAAATTTATTATATATTATATAATTATATAATATAGTTGATAGTGGCCGTCGACCGTGACTGCCATATTATATATTTATATTCGGTAATGTCCACTGACCCACTGTCTTCTCAGTTGTCCACAGTGATCTCTCAAATTCAATATTCGACCGACAGGCGTCAATGCTTTTATCATAGTGTAGTACTGTAGTAGTCTCAATTCGATCTCTGGGCTATACCCTGTTAAAAAAGTTGGTTTATTTTTAAATTATTACATTTTATTATTATTTGATCTGGATTAGTTTCATTATCGTTCTAGACCGTTTGGAATATTACACATTTTATTTTTATAATTTTCAGTTTTGTACTAGTAATCGCGGTCCGTTTTTAAACTTATTCCTATAAATTACCACCAGAATACCAGGAACCAAATTATCGAGTAAGTATTTGTTCCAATTTTCACTACATTTTGTTTGTTAGAATTTTTTTCTCTATTGTAGGTATTGTTAATAAAAAAATGTAAATACAGGAACGATGTAAATTGTTGGTATTAATTGGTGAGCGGGTGCCTGTTTCCTGTTTTAGTTAAAGATACGTTTAACTGTTTTGTATAACATTAAAAAATTAATGTATCATGTTGATAGAATAATAGACCTCGTAAAAAAAAAACAATTTTTCAAGTTCTGAAATACTCTGGTATATGCAGAAAAGTTTTAGTAGGTATTCCCTACGGAACTATTTTAATTTTGGTAAATATATGTAATAGGTATTATACTATTATAGCAATGAAACTAGCATATATAGTGTCATGGGCACGTGGTATTCACAATATTGAATATAGTAGAATCTCTAAAATAAAATTCTTATCAAAGTTTTAGATTTATTTCTTGCGAATTATTTTTTTTATTTTAGTTAATGTCAAGAAGTTTATAAGTATTGTTATGCGAAATTAGTATATTATAATAAATGTATTATATTTCATGATTTTAAATAGATATTTACTCGGGTATTTATTAATATTTCAATGATATCTGTTTTTTATATATTACCTTTACCTATGTATTCAGAATGATACATTTAGGTGTCTACACTTATTATTTCCAAAAGTTCCATATTTTTTTGAAAGTTTTTTATCATCTTAACTGTACATTTTTTAGTTTTTGAAAGACACCATATGTAGGTATATATATATAGGTTACTTTTTTAATTTCATATTCTAAAGCAGAACATGTAGTTTTTCAAACTATAAAGATAAAATTTTGTACAAATAGTTCATTATTGTTATCTCGATTGTTATAAACTTAAAAACATTTAAAGTTTCAAATATGTAATGAGTGAAATACAGTTTTACTTCTCTGCTCATCTAAACTTATAAAAGTAATTATACTGAACATTTTGTACAAAATTTGATCTTTATAGATTAAAATACTCCAAATAATATTCTGCTTTGGAAAATAAGATTAAAAATGTTAGGTATCATTCAAAAAATTTAAAAATTCCCATTACCAACATTTTTTTATTATTTATTGTGTCACTTATTGTCTATAGCATGGGAATATTTTTTTAAATTATTATATTAAGTACTTACAAGTAAAAATAGAATTTAAGTTTGTAAAATACTATAACTACTACTTTAATAGATTAGTTTGAATGATTTGTCTATACCAAATAAAAAAATGGGATGATGGGGATTTTTAATATTTTTTTAAACTGCCATCAACGTAACACAAAGTAGGTATATCGTATATGGACTTATTTAAATGTGACTAGAATTTGGAACTTGCAATTAGAATGTAGTTGAAGTTGTAAAAAGTTCCTGTAAAGTACAAAAAAACCTACTGAAAATTTAAAATTTAGTTTAACATAACTAATAAGTAATTACAAACATTATTTTAAAGAAAAAAAGTAAAAACATATCCCAAACTCTTAAGGTGATTTAAAGTTCTAGTTTGATATAACACAGTAACTGTATTATAGTCCATTCCACGAGAGAATAATCACTTTTTGCGCATCTCAACTGACGGCTTCAGTGACGCCGAACCCCAATTCGTGGGAGTATCGGTTTGTCACGAGTCCGACCACAACCGTCTTCGTTCGACGCTTGGATGGGGAAATTGGGGTTCGGCGTCGCTGAACCCGTCAGTCGAGATGCGCGAAAAGTGATTATTCTCTCGTGGAATGGACTACAGATAATATTATTGTGTTAAATACAATTAATTGTACCTATTATTTTATTTTTTATTTAAAATAATATGGTGCATGCATATATTTCTTTATTTNNTATTTTTTTGTAGACGCTAAACCTGGAATAATCAATATTAAAAATGCCTGTGAAAAAAACACATAATAGCCGTGGTTTTGATTTATACCAGGATAGAAATAAGTATTATGAGGTAAAAATCTTATATATTATTATTAGTGATTTCATTATAATATTGTTATTGACTATTTGGGTAAGTATATGGCTTCAAGTTTGGTCATCACACTAAAAATAAATGTTCGCACAATTTTTGTTTATGTGCATATTTATATGTTATCAATTCATCTAGATTTTTTTATACTTTCATCAGTATTTTAGCAACTTCCATTCAAATATTTTTTTATGTTTCATTTCATTTGAAGAAAAAAAAACTAAAGTTGATAAAATATTTATTTGTTTTTTTTTTTTTTTAATTAAACTAATTAAAAAGGTACTTACTGTCATTTCATGAATTATAATTTATGTGGTTTACCAGGGTTTACGCCATAAACGTAATGATGTGACTATTGAGTTGCGAAAAAAATCACGTGATGAACAATTGAAAAAGCATAGAAATATAGTTTTAGATGCCCATGATGATGAGTTGGAAATAAAACCTGAAGTTGAATTGACAATTTATGATATCAAAGAAGGTGAATAAAAATTTCTTTTTTTCAATATCTTATTATTTTTATTTTTATTGCTTATAATTTTTATTATGTGTCAAGGTTTAAAAAATCCAACATCAGCATTGAAGAAATTGAATTGCTTAAAATATGCTCGTAAGATGTTAAGTTCGAGGAAATGTGCTCCAATTGATGACTTTATTAAAGCTGGTATTTTACCAATGTTAATGGATTTCTTAACTCCAAAATATAACAATGAGTATGATGATTGTTGGATATTTATAAATCTTAAATGATTTTAATTGTATGCATTTTTTATAGTACTGATTTCCAGTATGAATGTTCTTGGATATTGACTAACGTAGCATCAGGATCATCAGCAAATACCATTTCTATAGTTAATGAGGGTGCAGTTCCTTTACTTATTAATTTGCTCAAATCACCAGACATACGTGTGATGGAACAAGCTGTTTGGGCATTAGGAAATATTGCAGGTGATGGACCCCAACTTAGGGATATTGTATTATCCAATGGTATAGTACCAATTTTAAACAGCTTATTAGAAACAACAGAACAAGTAACTGCCCAACAGAACATAGTATGGACACTATCAAATCTTTGTCGCAGCAAAACTCCTCCTCCAAATTTTAATTATTTACTTCCATCTATTCCATTGTTGGTTAGAATGTTGGCTCATAATGATTCTCAGGTTGTTTGTAAGTTAATACTGAAATACTACTAAATAGTATTTATCAAATATTATATTAATATCTATTTGTATGTGTTAGCTAATGCTTGTTGGGCTTTATCGTACTTGACTGATGGCAGCAATGAAAAAATTCAAGTTATTATTGAGGCAGGTGCATTGGGGGCAATTTTAAAATATTTAGAAGTTGATGACACCACTATTCTTATACCTGCATTACGAGTAGTTGGCAATATTGTGTCTGGTAATGATTTACAAGTAAGTTATTTGTGTTAAATTAACTGTAATTTTTTATTTTCATTATTTAATCGCTTATAATATTTGTGTAGACAAAACATGCATTGGATCATGGTGTACTTAAATACCTTCATAATCTATTAAATCATAGGCGTATTCCTGTTGTGAAAGATGCTGCTTGGTTGTTATCAAATGTGATGGCTGGTAGTGTAGAACAAATTCAAGCAGCCATTGATCATAATCTATTGCCGGTTTTGATTAGAGCTCTACGACGTGTAAGTACAATATTATGAATTTTGATTGAATAGGTTTTGAAGAAAAAAATATACAATCATTACTTATCCCTGAAAACACTGATTCTAGCCTGGCAAGTCAACTATAGCTTGCAATATATCTATCTTTTTCTTGTATTTCTACAAGTTTATAATCTGGCTCTCAAGTTGACGTAATTATGACTGCTTCCATTGTTATAGACCTTGGGATATTCTACTCCTCTCTTTCTTTTGAGCATTACAACAAATTTTCTGTTAGAGCATTGAAAGTACTTGAATTTTTTTTAATCGTAGCACCAAAAGTTTTAAATCTAATTAACATTATATTTACTATTTTGTACATTATTGTTTTGTATACACTTTTCTATTAATTAACTACTTGGTTTACCCCTTTGTAACTGCCGTTAAGTGTAATATTGTATAATAAATAAATGTAATAGGGAGATGTCAAAGTACAAAAAGAAGCGGCTTGGGCCATAAACAATCTGTTTAGTGGTGGTTCAGATGCTCAGAAATCTCATTTGATTGATATTGGAGTATTGGAACCTTATTGTGGTTTATTAATATCTCCAGATGAAAGAATGATAGAGATTATACTGGAAGGTCTTAATCAACTATTAGAAGTAAGATACAGTTGCTATGTTACATTTTGTCACATATTCTAACAGCAGTATTTTGTGCATTTAGAAGTCTGAATGCACCCGTGGCAAGCTTTGTATGTTAATTGAGGAGGCGAATGGATTAGATCACCTGGAAGCATTGCAAAATCATTCTTCTCAAAAAATTTATGAGATGTCATTCAATATAGTAGAGAAATATTTTCAAGGAGAGGTTTGGTTCACATTAATTATCTTAGCAGACTATTTCACCTGTTAACTAAAAATTGAAAATGTTTTTTTATTTATAATTTAGGATGAAACTCTAGAATTTGACTTGGGAATAATTCCACACGATATGAGTTCGGGCAATTTGTTCAGCATTGATCATTGACAAGGGAGAATATAAATCTCATAAATTAAGTGTAACTAATTTATATAAAATTAACCGGTTCTTATTTTTCATTCAATTATTTTTGTGTATTAAAATCATTACATTTATTTTTATGTTATCAAATTACCTTAAGAGTTTTCAACTAGTTATTTTTTATACAAATTTATATATTATATACTAATCTACTGAATAGAATGTGCCTTGGTTGTTTATAATGCAAGTACCTATTACATGCCTATACTTAATTATTTATGTTATTTAAAAAAAAATTATTTTTAGAATCAATTTTATTTGACATTTTGTGGAATTCCATACATTCACAGTTGAAGTTTATTAAATAAGTATTAATTTTAAAAGTGTAAAATATTTTATTTCCACTGCTGCTACCATTCATTTTACTTGCCTACACTGTGTGTCTGTGTTTACCAAATCATACATGAAAATGATTCTTTTAATTACAAACTATTAATTAATTATTGTCTCCATACATTTATTTCTATTTGTCAAAAAATATTTTTCCTGTTTGTATTTTAAAGTAATATATAACACTTCATTTTTGAAAAAAATTATGTTTGATTTTATTCATATTTGCAACCTCTATATGATGAGTGTTATAATCTGATGCAAAATTAATCATTAATCCATATATGGATGTAATAAATTAATAATAGTTGGGTTTTTATTAGCAAGTTTATACTCATGCTGAGTTACTTGGTGAGATTGCAAAGGTACTATGCGTGTAGAAAATATTAATTTAAGTTAAGCATTTTGTGAAAATATCACGTATCTACAATTATTTATTTTTATATCAAAAAATTCATTGAGAAAAAATAGAAGATGCTACCCCCGCATGTGTTGTCTTCGCCTTAGAAATATAAAACTTAGAAAAAAAATGTTTTGCTCCGAGAAGGTTACAGTTACTAACTAACTAAGAAACCAAATGTTCACCATGAGTAGATGTGAATTTTAACTGTGTCTTAGAGTTTTTATTTTTTCGATAAGACCAATTGTTTGTGTCTGCGAGGCGGGATGCTGAGGGGGCCCTGGGTTTGTGCCCCTCTTGTTTACAAAAAAATATTTCATACATTCTGTATGTTATTAATTTAAGTGCCCCCTCTGTACAGAGATTCTGGATCCGTCCTTGGTTTGTATGCATCCATGCAGGAGTGGGAACCAAATTCAGACTGGGAGATTGAAATGTATGCAGGCCACTCACAATTTATCAATTAAATCACCAATAATTTCTTTTAACAAAATCTGGTGTAGGCAATTTAAGAATGGGTAGCCGTAGATACTAACATGAAATTTTCCATAAATTTTTTGTACTTTTTGATCTATTTTAGGTATGTTTTCATATTTTAATGATATGACATTTTTATTTTATGTAGCTTTTTCTATTTAATGTCGATATTTTTGCTTGGCCAAAAAGTTGGAAAATTGTATACAAGGTTGATCATTAATTCATAAGTTGTTCATATTATAAAATTAAAAAAATATCGTAAATACAAACTCACCAATGTCACAATATTTTTATTAGCTCTTAAAAGTAAGAATTTTGACAAAATTCATGTCACAAAAATTTCAATTTTTACTAAGAAATGCATAAAAAATGTTCTTATCATACCTAAAATTTAACACAATATTCTTCATAAATTGTATACCTTTAACAAAAAAAAAAAATTTCACCAGAAAATCATATTTATTTTTTCAAGTTAAAATTTTTTGACATTGGATATTGACCTGTAAATTAAGCAGAGACCATAACTGTGTTGTCTCTATATGTCTTCAAAATGTACAACATGGCAAAAACCACTCAAACTCAAACACCAGAAGCTTACACAGCTTAGAAGATATTTTCCGTGCCACAGCGTTTTTATTTGTTTGATATTATTATTAAGAGAAGTTATAATACTTTTAAAAATCTGATATTTTTATGTAAACTTAAATAACTTTTGATAGGTAGGTACATTGCATATATTAATTAAAATCTGCTTAAAAAGTAATTTATAACTAAAATAAAAAATTATGCTCAATATAATCATTGTTTTTTATCTAACAATATCTTATTTTTGAGTAGTTAAAAAGTACTCACAAACATGTTGAACAAAAAATTGTCAAAATTGAACGATATTATTTTTATGACTTCACACTGTGAATCAAACAGAAATGGTTGCGAATAAAATAATAATAATCATGATATACCTAATAGGCTCATAAATAAAAAGAATCCCAATTTTTGGTATCTTTGAACTTGAAAAAATATTTCATATTGATTATTGATCAATGCTCGTTATTTTACTTTTGTTCGACAGTTATTTTTAGGGTATAAATTTAAATAATCAAAAATTGGGCTTCTTACGGAACCATATTTTCATCTCATCAACAAAAGTGTAAATAGGTGTTTTTTCAATAAAACAACTCAGTATTTTGTAACCCATATTCTTGAATCGATGTGCAATCGAATTTTAAAGGAAATAGTTCACGTACATATATAATATTCTATTCTGTGTTATTATTTTAAAGAGACGTCCTCTTAACACAATTTCTATTATCATTGTATGTTGATAATAGATTACGGATTAGATTATTTGTGCTTAACATTTTTTTATATTTAAATACAATGATTTATTAAAACTTTAAACTTTAAAGGTTTCTTTAATTATTTATTTGTACTTTGCCATTATGAACATTATATCTAATTAATGGAAAGTTATCGACTTGCTCAAAATGCCTCCCGTACGTCAATCATCTTTGACAAGATTTGTCCACTGGGGACCAATTTTGTCAATTAGTAAGTTTTTAAATATTCGTTTGAGTACCTACAGGTGTTGTTATTTGATTTTTGGTGTATTTCAGTAATTTACAAATTCGTAACACTGACAACGTTGTATTTTACTGAAATGTGGTGGCCATGTTTTGGTTCATTGGGAGGATTTCTCAATAACGCACTTTTGTTGACGTTATTTGTCATCAGCTTTTCATGTTATTTGAAATGTGTTATTGTTGGACCAGGATTTCTTCCACTTAAATGGAAACCAGTAATATACAATTACAATTTTTCTATTCCACAAAAAACTTAACTTGAATTTGTGTTTCACAGAAATTTGATGAAGACCAACAGTATTTGCAGTTTTGTACAATATGTGATGGGTACAAAGCACCCCGTGTTCATCATTGTCATAAGTGTACTTGTCTGAAATATTTTAAACTCATACTGTTATATATATTTTAAAATCATTAATTTAGGTAACCGTTGTGTGTTGAAAATGGATCATCATTGTCCGTGGTTGAACACTTGTGTAGGTCATGCAAATCACCCTTCATTTGTGATATTTATTTTTGTATCCATAGTAGCATCCATTCAATCATCCACATTATTACTCAAGACCCTTCTGCTTGTACTCGCGTAAGTAAGTTTTTAGTTTTCGTAGTTAATAATAGATTAAATTAGTTTTGATCTTATGTATTTTATTTTTTGTATACTTAAACAGCCAATATGGACATCGGGTATTGGTATATTTTCCATTAAAGTTAACCCTTTTATGGCTTACAGCATTTGGATTAGCTATATGTTTAATTCTCACACTCAGTTTACTATTTTTTATACAAGTGAGTGAATATTAAGTCATTATTTAAATAAATACTTATTTACCTAATATAACTTGTTACAAAACTTGTAAGTATAATATTTTGTTGTACATAATGTGTCAATTGAATAGATGAAATATGTACTAAAAAATTGTACAAATATTGAAGACTGGATTGTGGGAAAAGCAATATCAAGGCGTGAACAAGATCGGAATTTGCCACCATTTATATATCCATACAATTTAGGAAAATTAAATAATATTAAAGCAGTAAGTACATATTTTGTAAAAANNAATTAACTACTTTTGGATCAGTACCTATCATTTTAACATAAAATCTTAACTTTTTCCATTTGGTATAAATACATATTACAAAGTCCTGATTATGCTGTTATTTGTTATTTTATTATTAGTTTTTTTCCAAAGATGATGGTATTCACTGGACAGTACGTGATGACTGTAATGAATATGATTTAACGGTAAGCCAAAAGATCAAACTACACTTTTTGTTTAATAATAGTCAAAAGTAACTGTAAAAAGTAACCAGTAGTGTTTTTTAATAAAAACTTAAAAAGCCTATTGCCTATTTATTTTCATTTTTAATACAATAAAACACACCTAACAAACACTTTCCAATACCATACGTTTTTTTTGGAAATAAAGACATGTTCACTACTTTTCAAGCAAAATAAATAAGTAATTTGGTATGGAGCCAGGATGATGTTTCTACATTTCGAGTATTAATATATTTTAATTTAAAATTTTGAAAACTATGTTTCACATAGTTTCAATAGAGACGAAACATTGACATTCAAGACATTGATATTTTCAACATAATTATTTTATGTCTTTGTAATTTTATCTTATAGTTTAAATTTTTGTTAATTTAAGGTTGTTATAGCTAAATCTAGTGTGAGCGCATTTTGCTCTCGCCGTTTTGTTATTATTTTTTAAATTAAGTTTAATATAAGTGTCCGCTATTCGGAGATTTCCCCAACAAAAAATAGTGATCATGTCACCATTTCCAAAAAAATTATGGTATTGAAAAGTCTCTGTTAGGTGCTTAGTTGGATCTTACTGTATTAAAATTATAATAAATAATTAATGAGGCTTAAGCTTATATTAAATTACTACTACTGATTACTTTTAGCTTTTATTATAATTTGTAGGTAACATACCTAGCTTTTACTGTTTCTTGAATAGATAAGCATACTGACTGACTATGTAACATTTTATTACATTTTATAATTTTTAAAGATTGAGCAGTTAGAACAAAAATTAATTAAAGAATCATGGAAACAACCTATGGTTGTAATTAAAGAATACAACGGCAGATGGTTTCCATTAATGTTTGGTGTATGTGTTTGTTGTCAAATACCATGGACTGACGAAACACGAATGCCATTGAATGTTGGTGAGATTGTTCAAGTCACTAGATTTCGAAAGTAAGATACTTTGTTAAAATATTTTAATTTAAATTAACAATTAAAATGTTTTTATCAGATATTGGATGTATGGGCATAAAAATGTTTCCGGTGGTACTCGGGTACGGGGATGGTTTCCAAGAGCTTGTGTGTATTCAATACCAAGTACAATGAAGAAAGACAAATAAACTTTTTTAAATAACAATTGCTTTTGCTTTTTATATTGGTATATATTATAATATATCGGATTTGTGTTACTTGAATTGTTTTGAAGTCTCTGTATAAAATAATTTGTATTATTTTTATTTTTATTAAATCATTAATTTATAACATTGGTTTTACTTAATAATATTTTTAAATATATATTACATTCCTAATAAATTGAATTGTGTTGAAGTTCTTTTAACCTACATTTGTAGATCTTTATGGACATACAGTAATCATATTATTATTGATAATTTGGTTACAATTATTTATTAATAGGTAACTAATCTCAACTCAAATTACTTCCAAAATAATAATAGTAGTTTTAAATTGAAGAAATTTAATTTATTTAAAGAAATTCCATTATAAGTCTTACGAAATCAATATGCTTTTAAAATTTAAAATTGTATGGATTCAATTGCCTAGTGCCGTGTCTGTGTTGCATATTAAATGAAAACATTGGGGACAGGTTAGGTCATCAGCAGTCAATTGTATCAGCCAGTACTGTCTCCTTCAATTAATAAAATTTTTTTGATTTTAAAAATATTTAATCATGTCAAAAATACAATCAACAATTAAAAAATAATGAGGTGCTACCTCATGAGTACAATGAAATACTCGAGGTGGAATGCAGTAGGGCGTACACCTAGGCATCATGGTAGAATTTTTTTTGGTGTGTTGGGGTGGTTGGATGCATTATAATAACCATTACATAAAACAAACAATAAAATCTGGTGATGTGAAATGCTGGAAGAACAACAAACAAATTATGTTCAATTACATGGAATGATCTGAACAAACATTTATTAGTTGAAAAAGAATAGTCAAAATGAAATGAGCCACTATTTTAAATTTTATATTATTATTCATTAATTGCATTTTAAATACATAACACATATTTTGTTGTCTTAAGGTACATAGAGGCCGGCGGTGTTAGTTCCCGGATGGGTGACCACCCGTGTTTTTAGTGACGAATCCTCGCCCCACACATGCACATGTACCTCAACCAACCATATTACCATGACCTCCTCCAAAATGATAATTACCGTTGTCGCCGATACTTAAGATCAATAATAAAAATAATAAAGAAACAAAAGCTAGATAAATTATGAAAGAAATATTGATAATTATCAATTTTAAAAATAACCATCATTGTATGTAATAAACAAAAATATAGTTATTTATATTTGCGAAATTCGAACATTGCCCATTGGTAAAGTTATGATAATTTTAAAATTGTGAAACTTTTTATAAACAATAACTATACCAAATAACAAATAGGTAGGTAATTTGATAATGAGTACATTTTTAATAAAATTAAGTGAGATACCTAAATTGTACAGAAAAATGATTTATTGTATACACCGGTAACTTTAAAATGTTGAAATCCATTATTCTTTATTTTTAGTATTTTCTATTAACCTCCATTTTTGGAACGATACGCATATAATCTTTCCCTGATGGTAATTCAACAACTGTAGAGGTAGGGAATTTTTTTTCAATTTCATCTTTGGTTATTTTTGGCGATATTAAGCAATCCGTGACAGGCTGTAAAAAAAAAAAAAAAATATATTAAGCTAATGTAACGTAGCCCGTATAGGAACTAACTTCTTAAGAACAATGTTTTTATAATATTACATTATTGGTATATAATAAATAATATTTTTAAAATTACAAATGTCACAGATTCAAGAGAATGTTATTAAGTTTGAAAATTATTGTAAAAATACTTGGTGTTAATACCAAATATAAATTAATAATATTAATATTAATATAAATTATAAATGTTTATGATACGGATACATGGGTATGTGTATTTAATTGTAATATTCGTCACAATTCAGTTTTAAGAGGGACGCTCGAATATGACAAAAAGTAAAAGGTATGGCTAGCTACTTAAAGATTTATCTCAAAGAATTAGATATTTTAATCACTTATAAAATAATAAAATATAGGTAAGTAATTTATATTTTATATAACTATTATATAACTGGTACAAACTTTCCATCCGCAAGGAGTAAATAAGTCGTTGCTGAATTTAAAAGTCAGCTGTAATGCATCAATGCTTCTAAAAATTTCACTAAAAAATAATAATTTCTGTCAATTATACTTCAAATTTTCAAACAAGAAAAAAATAGAATATTCCAGAGATAGATTACTCAAAGTTACGTCCAATGTTTTCAGGATAAAAATGTATGATTTGAATGGTCATGTTAGGTGCCAAAACAAATGCTGCTCTACAAGGTAAAGGTATGCCGTCCTCATCGATGCATTTTGCATCTAATACGTTCAGGTACAAGGAAATTGTACGATTACGATCTGACACAATTGGAAATGGAAATTCTTCGTCAAATTTCATTCCACTCACTTTCTTTATATCCTTAATACAAAGATAAAGAAAAATTAGTTTTTAACATTACATATATAGGTACGTTAGGTACTGACTGCACTTTTAACTACTGTATTTTACTTTAATTATATACGTATAATACATGGTATAGCTAATGAAGAATAAATGTATTATGGTAAATTTGAGTTGTAAATATAGGTAAGGTAGGTATGTATTAATTACCAAACACATTTGACAATATAAACTACCTATTACATACATTCATTTTCATGATATCATATTTTTTTAAATTAATAATTTTAAATATATTGTTACCTCTATCCATTTAGTGTGAGAATCAATAGAATCACAAGACATAGCCAATATTTTTATACCTCGAGATTCAAATTTATGAAAGTCTTTCACCAATCGACTCAGCTCATCGGTACATACAGCAGAAAAATCGGATACATAACATACTAACAAACCCCAGCTATAAAATAAATTATAGAATAGTTAATAACAGCTTCACACAAATCACAATAATTTCTAAATTCTATAAATAAGAGTGAGGCGTGTTGAACTATTTGTTATACCCAGGCTCAGGGGCTCCGAGAAAATATTCGCTGTATACCTTTTATACAATAGAAAATCACATATAGATTTTCTTCTTAATATTACAGTGCTATGCTTCCGTTTCATGGTATGGATTTGTGTGACTAAATATCTAAACAAATTTGTGTTTCTCTGTAGACCATTATTATTATCATAAAATACTGAAGAGAACAAAGGGAGAAGCAATGACAACAGAAGTTATTTCTCCGGTCCTCAATGACATGAAAAAATTGTTTGTTTAGACAACAAAAAAAGTGTTGTATGCATTAGGCACTAGCTATTTTAAGCTGTACGAGAATAAGGTATCGTGGGAAACTGAAAAGTAATAGTTAATATTTTAATATGTATGATTTATACAATTATAAATGCAGATTATAGGTGCCCACAACACTCACTTCACACACAGGTCTGCACATTAATTTACAAAAATTAAATAAGAGTGTCCACTATAAGTCCCAGGGCTCATGGCTACATATTATAACGTTCGTTGATCCGTTAAACGGATTATTCTAGGGAAAACGTTACAGGATGAAATATACTGTGCTACCGGGTATAATTATTATAGTTCTCTAGTGATCTCTATTCTCTACTTTAGATTTTCTCACCTTCCTCCGAAATACTCGTGTACGCCGAAGTCACCAGCGGTCGTTTTTAGGCTAACATCCGCCACTGTCTGTCCTATTCTCAACATGTTATTTCAAATTACAAGTAATACGAGGTAGACCGTTAACTATGCAATTGTTTTTATTCAGTGGATTAGACAGAATAATAGGCGAAAAAATGACTTAATAATACCGAACACCAGTACACTATATAGTTAATAAAATAATCTAATAGTTTTGCGCAGGAGAGATACTCTCACAAAAAATCTGATTTTAATTTTAAGACATAGATGTACATTTCGTGCCACAGTTATATTTTCATCTCTCAATGCTATATATTATTATAGACCACTGCAAAATTCGTCCACGGATTTTCGGTTTTTTCAAAACGACCGACTGCAAATCACATGATATTTTTTGTGCATAGGTGAATCTGCATAAAATTGAACGTCGTTTGGCTCTGATATACCAAACACGGCGCTTATGTTGATTGTGTATGCAGTATGCTTATATAGTAAGGACAGTAAGGCCTATGGAGTATGGTAGTTTGTAGCGAGATTCATCAGTGTTCTTGGACATTTAACATATTTCCTACCTGCTTGTACATTTTTGTAACACCTCACAGTCACACACACACATGTATGAAAATGTATACATAAATTATTTTATTCTATTTTTAAACAAGTAATAACAATAATAGAAGTATAAATATTAACTGCATTGATCATTATTACTTATAAACATAAATTTACATTAGAGTCAATAATATAATAATATATGCTACCAACGAAGTTTTGGTTTATTACATTTTTTTTAAACCAAGTATACAAACGTTATTTATTTGAATTTGCCTGCTCCCCTTACTGTTTTTTTCTTTGATTTTTACAAATAAATTTTTTAAACCAGCAAGTGCCCTCAAAATAATCATTCTTGAATGAACTAATTAATTTCAAATTTCAATAACATTTTTGGTTTAAGAATTAAGAGAGTATAGACTGCAGTCGTCTTGAGATTGTATTCCTAATGTAAATTTTTTTTAATTTAAAGTACCTATCTACAGTTATTTGTTTTTGAATTAAAACAAAATAAGGAAATCGCTACATGATAAGTCCAGTTAATATTGTAAAATTTCAACTTCGAACCTTCATAAAAATTTATTTTGACTTTTCTGTAGAATTTTTTTCTTTAGATAAAAGTGTTCAAACTTATAAGGAATCTTGTATTCAATTTTAAAGTTTTGGATAGAAAAATAAAAATTGTATGGATTATTAACTCATAATAATTTGCAAATTTTCGCGATTTTTACGAATTTTGTCGAAATTCTAAATTTAAATGCTTATAAAAATGTATTGTGGATTTAC
>PVMI01052966.1:2644-15398 GCA_008528875.1 Aulacorthum solani
TAAATGTTTGATAGCTATATCAATTATCAAATATTTGTTTTTAAGTGAATGCATTTAATACATAGGGATTTGAGAACGTACATAGTATAGGATATCATAATATCCATCTGAAATTATTTTAATAATTTATAATAAGTAATTGTAGTTGAAATAGTTGAATAGTACTCATATAAATCCGAACCAATGTCAACAAGGTATTATAATAATATATAAATAAAAATCGGTAAAGGATATATTTTAAGATTCGTGCTGCACTTTAGCTGTTTGTAGAAACTATTTATAAAGTTTACACGGTTTATTATTTTAAAATCTAATATTATGAAGATTTTTCGATTTAAATACGGGTATGAATAATATTTGTTAATCGACTAAAATCAAGTATTTTAAGCCGGTAAATGTATAATATACCGATTGGCGATTACCGGTTGCTCATTTCAGCAGGAAGAGTATTTTTATGCATGTTCAATACCATGAATTAATTATTTAAATATTTTAAATGCAATAAATATCAATAATACAATAATATTATGTTAGTATGTTACACATAATACTCTGGTAATATTGCCGTGTACCTAAATGTCCTAAATATATATACTTTTTACGGACAGAGTTCAATGTCGAAGTCTTACTTAATAAGTGTTTCAATTCAAACGGTTATGGTATTTTTACATTGTAAATTACCAAAGGTTTAAGCTTACAAGACTGATAATAATTATTGATGTGTACCTATAATAATAATATAATCTTGAGTACGACAACGTGACGACGATACCCGCGCTCGAACCTGCGCTCGAAGGCTAACCGATAAGTCGTTATTTTTAAAAATCTTATACCTAATACCGTTTCGCCGGCATTGGCGACAATAATGTAATACTATAAATTATAATTCAATACGGTCACGGAGGCCCGCAACGGTTTTCGACTTTCGAAATTTTCTAGTCGGACGCGCAATGTTAATGCAACAAATTAATATAAAATATTGTATTATATAATGTTAGAATAATAATAATATTAATTCGTTAGCTGCTGCGGTGGGTCGTCGGCGTGCTACGGAAAATCCAGGTTATGATGAATATTATTGTAACGAAATAATAATAACGTACAATATTACCTTTCCATTTATTAATATTTCAAATTATTTGCACCGGTAATTCATATCATGTGCAAATATACCTGTGGCGGGGCATGAGGGGCGATAAGAATAACACGGTGGTGGCGGCGGCGGTATTGATTTTTGTTCTTTTGGTTAACAATTTCGTCGTAGGTATCACACCCCCCATCACCACTCTTTCACCACGGACGACCGACAGCCGATGATTTCGTCGGAAATCGCCTTTATTCAACGAATTATTAAAATACAATTATGAAAAATATTCAAAAATACCTATTCACAATAATAACGATAATAATAATAATAACGAAGAGTTATTTAACGTACGGGCTATATGTTCCGATTTATTTTCTTCTTTTCGAGGGGGAAAAAAATCACGTGGTCGACCGGCCGGTCTTTCGGCGACGACGGCGGCGGCTGTACCGGTGCGTGAGAAAGACGGGTGTCGAGGAGGGTCCCCCCGTTCGCGCGTTCCTCGACATCAGTTAGAAGGCTGGCGACGGACGGGGGGTAGGCATTCAAACGCAGCGACGGCGGCGACGGTGGTTCCTTTGGTTGGGAGGGGGGTCGGGTACCGGCGGGGCGGCGAGGAGAGCAAAGACGCCGGCCGGCCGCCGCCGCACGTCATCCCTACCCCGCGGCCGACGCGTAGCCACCCCACCACGCGCGCGCGCGCCGCACCACGGGAAAAAAAGCGGCCGGCGGCGCGCGCGAACCCGGCAAGCAAACGCGCACAGCCACCCCGTCTCATACCGGCAGTCGTTAGAAATTCGTTCGTACAGTCAGTCCTTCGAGTTCACACGCACGTTCAACACGCGCACTCGTCGTCGACGCCGTCGTCGTACACTCATCATACACGCGCGCCGAAAATCACTACTTTTAACTATATTATTAAAATATATAAATAAATATTTTTTACACGTACGGTAAAATATCGCGTCTTGTCGACTCCACACACTTACGTATCACACGGACAACGGACCACAGACCGGCGAGCGTGTACTCGGCTGCCACTGCCGCCCGACTATAAATATTCGAACGTAAATTTTTTTTTATTTGTAAAACTATATTACAATATACGACTATACGAACGAGTATTTGTTTTTTTTTGATTTTTGAAAAATTATCTTTTCTGCCGCAACGCACATGTAATTCGAGCGGGTCACGCCAAGAGTATACGAATTTAACGTAAATTACATTAATATACCTACCGATTTTCGCCGACCGGATTATCAAAGGAAAAAAAACGCTTTTATCAAGTTAACGTAGAAATTTATTTTTCTAAAAACCACACTTTTTTCTCACCGTCGAAACAACAAAGATGCCAGCCACCTTATTTTCGGAACTGGAATTCTCGACCAACCAACACAACAACAAAGTTATTGAAGACACTCGGGCCCTGCAAGTAGCCCTGGAACTCAGCATGTTGTATATGAACGGCGAACAGCGACAACAAAAGGCGGACAACAGCACTCTGTCCGGCGGCCAGAACATGGACCAATCCTCGATGGCACCCAATTACATTCCACACGGATTCCCGGAAGAGCCAAGAAACAAGAAGAGCCAAAACATGACCGAATGCGTACCGGTGCCCAGTTCCGAACACGTGGCCGAGATCGTTGGCAGACAAGGTAATATATTATTAATAATATTTATTTTGATTGGATCGTTCTGTGTTGTGCACTTGTGTATGTGAGCATATTATATTAATATTATAATATATACCTGTTACCTATTATTTATTTTTAACATATTTTTCAATAATTCATGCATATGTATGCACACGCATACACGTGGGTCTATTTTTGGAACCGGTGGGGATTCCGGCGATCTGGGTTTATCATACACATTCGTATACGTTAAAACGCCGGGTATTTCAGTTACATTTTTAGCCCGACTACCTGTTGGCTCAGCAATAATATGCATCGGTTATTCGGTTAGATAACAGCGAGAGATTATCGTCCGACGACGAAATAACGATAGATCTGTTGTGTGATGATAGTCCGATTTAATTCAGTTGTGTGTCTGTTGGAAATATTATTTTCATTGGTTATCATTATTATTATTCGCCGTGTGTGCGTTGGTCTTCGTCTTTTCCGTTTTTCACATGCCACTACCATCGATGAGATTTTCGCGCGCAAATTCCGTGCGGGCGGCGAGAGCAATTCAATCCACCGGCGGTAGCCCCTATACTCACACACTCTCACACTCCGCGGTGGTGTCCTGTACCGCGGTATACCACCACGCTCGTTATAACAATAATAACAACGACGACGACGAGTTGAAACCGGTCGTCAAGTTTCATTAAACAAAAGCGTCTGGTGGCAGCGGCGGTGCAGCACCTCTCGTCGTCGTCGGTTATGTGTGTGAGTGTGTGTGTGTGTGTTACTGTGTTCGCGTTCCACACGGCGAGACAGCTGGCAGGAAACGGTCGGGGCGCCTCCTGTTCTGCTGCCGGGTAAAGACCTCGTGGTCTACACACACTCTCGCTCACAATTACGACACAAACAATATCGAATCGGTTGTGGTGCCGGGTTTGCTTGCGTGTGTGCGAGCGCGCTCCGTGTGTGTGTGTCAGATGGCGTTCGAGTTTTTTTCATTTCGTATATAACCTCGGACGATGACGGTTAGACTTCGGTTCTCTCGCACAACCTTGAAATCGGTGGAGAGAAACCGAGAAAGAAAGAAAATAAAAAAAATAAACCGTCTCGTTTTGATAATAAAAACGATTTTTCGTGATTTATCGTCTTCCGCCGCCGTTGCGAGTTTTCAACCCTAGAAACTACACACCCCCTCCCACCACTCCTACCCTCGAGCGTGTATCAATCAGTCGACGACGATGACGCCGACGCTAATTAGGGGGCCCCCTCAGGACCATTGACCCAATGCGCCGGTGGTTACCAAGGCCACGGTCTTCGGCCAAAACATTCGCCTTGTATACAACAGTGTGTGTGCATTGCTCGCCTATATCATTACATGGTCTGTATGTTGACGCGTGGGTGCGTGCGTGCGTGCGTGAAAAAACAACAGTCTAATAAAACACGGACAATGTGTTCCCGCCAAACGGACAACAATATCTCATCGGTCGTCCCAAGGTTGTCGTTTAATATTTTAACGTACATTGGTCGTCGTGTAAACCACGTGGTCATGTCTCTCGCCGGAGCACAGCAATTTATTTCATATATTATGTGTATATTATATTACATTAAGGCGTGCTTGTGTGTGTGTAAGTTATGCCCGAGGAGTGGGCAGGGGGGACTGGTGGTGATGGTAGTGGTGTCGGTGTATCCTCATCCCGACGACGATGACAATAAATCGATTTTTATAATATTTTTCCCGTGTCGGGCAATGTCGGTCGCGTCGCGTCGTTTATTCTTCGGAGTCAGGTGGTCGTGAAACGAGATGAAAAAAAATTAGACCGTTTCCCCGACGGGTATACAGAATGCCAGCTGCCCACCGTGGGGTTGGACCACATTCGCTCGGGATCACAATGCTTTTTTTTGTGTTTGTATATTATGTGTACCTGTTCCTCCTTCTCTTCATCTACCTGTTTAAACCGTGCGACCCGATCTGTGTGTGTGTTTGAACTGCGAACCTCTATGTATAATATATTATAACCTTCTCCGTGTACCGCCAGCAAGAGAGAAGACCCGTATTTTCCACCCAAATATACAGTGTACCTCTACAACAATACATTTTTTCCCCATTTAAAGGAATTCCTTATTAATAATAAATAATAAAAGAAACACAATCCGACGAATCTTTATTTTTCGTCAGAATACCAGTTACTGGTTTTTTTCTTAAAAACGTATAAAAAGTGGGTGGGAACCGTCGCTTATATAGAAAATCGTCGTCCACTGTGTTCGGCCGTAAATTATAATAATACGTTAATAATAGAGGCAGTGGCTGTGTCAATTACGAGTAAAGTCTTGCGAACATTTTTGGCACCTCTGTGAAAATTATTTCTAGACGATCGTCCGTTTTGAGATTGTTCGAAAAAAACGGCACGTGTATAATGTGGTATATAAGGGGTCGTGCACCCCACCACTAGCAGCGGTCCGTGTCCGCCGCCGCGTGTGCACAAGACGAAATCGATATTGCAGTCTGGGCCGACCGTGTGCCACCCCCCCCCCACTACTCCCCTCACACCATAGTCAGTCCACGCATATCTACCCCATAAATATTGTTCTGCTAGGGTGTGTCAACCCTTTGCGGTGAGGGTAAAACAAAACGCTCCGATAAAAACAACATCGATAGGTATACACCTGTGCTCATATGTGTGTGTGTATTGACCTTAAAAAACTTAATAAAATCGTCCAAATGTCAAACGAGTAGGATAAACGAGCGATTTTTATCGACGTTTAAGACCGGATTTGCGACCGCGTGGTTTCGTCATTATCTTTTTCGTGAAAATGTAATATATTATTATCTCGAAGTCTCTGGGTTGATTTTTTTCTTCCGCTGCTGGTTATTATACATAATTTTATATTGTATTTTGTTTATAAAAATATGTAGGTAGTCGTAGTGTTTTGCTTTTACTCTACCGCCCGGCGGCCACCGTCGTCACATATAATCCCGAAACACCCTTTCCATCCCTCGCCACCACGAAGACGATGGATGAACGAGTGGAAGATTACTTCTCTGGAAACTCCGCATCCGCCGCTTTCTTCCCCTCTTTGCACAGCGCACACACACTTCCCCATGACAACGGATGTTGTTGCCTTGGATACTGCCGCCGCCGTCGCGCCCCTCGTTGGCGGCGGCAGCGGCAGCGGTCGTTCGCCGGCGAAATTGAAGCTCACGTGTGCGTGCGTTTCGCGCGGCGGCGACGCGCAGGGATCCGGACGCCTCCCCTCTGCTGCCTCTTCACCCCCACACCGTCGGCGAATTGATTTGTGTAGGCCGTTCAACCCGTCGCGCAGACACCTACCCTCCGCTTTCTCGGCACCACCGCCGGCGCTCGAGTGTTATGTGTGCGGCCTATCCCTCATCCCCTCTACTCCATACATAATTTCATATACCCGCCCTCGAAAAACGGCGAGGGCAAACTTTTTGGTACCCGAAAAAATAAATTCCTTTTCCGCCCCACCGCTTTGCAGCGAGTCCTTTTTTTCACCATGACATGGGTTTCGTCGTGTTTATATTTTTCTATCGATCACCTCTGGTGTGGTAACCCGCCTGAAAAATGGACGCACACGATTTTTTGTCCGATATTCATTTCCGGTGACCGAATAAGAAAACGGGTGTTTGATAATTATGCGCAAAATCGGATCCCCTTCAACACAGTACCCCGTCATATAAACAAACGCCTCGATGAATATCGGTTAAGTCTCCACAGAATATTATATTACACGTTTTTATTATATTATATCTTGTACATATTATTACACAACACTACAAATCGGGTTCTTTTTCTCGAATTTCATATCCAATATAAAGTGATCGGTGGGTGGGTGGGTAGTTGGGTGGATGGAGGCGGCAGTAGTTAGTAGTTAGTAGTTGGTAACACACACACACACACACACACAATGCGACGATATGGTGTCGGCGGTGGTTCAAATAATTATATATTATTACGTTTTTTTTATTATTATTAAATAATGCGTGCACCAGCCGTCGTTTGGCGAGGTTGGAGACAAAGCGCCGCGCCGGTTGAACTGCCTCTATCAAGGTGAGCGGCGTCTGCTTACCACGGGTTCCCGATAGACTGTTAAACGACGGCCCCTCCCTCACCTCGTCTGTCTCTGACACGATCACACGCACGCCGCCCGCCCGCCATCCCGTCCGGCGGTCGTAATAATGCACCTCATTAATTTATTTTGTAACTACGAGGACGAGTATGAAATCGATATGACGCGACTTTAGTGTTGTCGACTGGGGTGGGAAGGGGGTGGAAAAAAATGAACGATATATTTGTTACGCTACCGACGAAGAAGCGGGGATGAATTTTAATCAAGTCTTTTTCTTGTTCAGGTTGCAAAATTAAGGCTCTGCGTGCCAAGACCAACACTTACATTAAGACTCCGGTACGTGGTGAAGAACCCGTATTTGTAGTGACAGGACGCAAGGAAGACGTGACCAAGGCAAAGAAAGAGATACTGTCGGCGGCCGAACATTTTTCGCAGATCAGAGCTTCTCGCAAGAACATGGCTGGAACTCTGTCACCGCCAGGACCTCCTAGCGTTCCCGGACACGTCACGATCCAGGTATGTTGAATTCAAGTGTTGTCTGTGTGTAACAGTGAAAGAGAGTAGACACTAATGGCTATTGTTTTTTTTCCGCACTTGCAGGTTAGAGTACCATATAGAGTTGTCGGTCTTGTCGTTGGTCCCAAAGGTGCAACTATTAAACGCATTCAACATCAAACTGGCACATACATCGTAACTCCTTCTCGTGACAAGGAACCCGTATTCGATGTTACTGGCCTGCCTGACAGCGTGGAAACTGCCAAACGTGAAATTGAAGCACATATAGCTCTGCGCACTGGCAATGGCATGGCTGATGAAGAGAATGGTGCTGCCCTAGCTTCCCTCTGCAAACCCAACCCTTTGGCTGGTCTTTTCGATCTTACTGACTCCATGGGTCCAGCTATTTTATCCGGCAGTTCAGGATGCAGCTCTGGTTCAGTAAGCTCATGCGGTTCTGGTGTATCGGCACTTGGTGACTTGGGAAACAACATATGGTCAGATGAAGGAATTGGAGGTGAATCACCGTCTTTTGAGAATGTTGGGCTCTGGGGATTCATGGGATCGTCCAGACCATCGCCTGCAAGTTCAACATCTCCACCGCCAGCTAAAAAGACTTGTTTAGTGTGTCACATGAGAGATATTGACGCCGCTCTTATTCCATGTGGTCACAACTTATTCTGCTTGGATTGCGCATCAAGCGCTTGCGATTCAAACGGACTATCTCACTGTCCGGTGTGTAAGATACCTGCGCGTCAAGCTATTCGCATCATCTCTTAAGCCAAGGACAAGCATAGAAAGTACCATAATAAATCCCTTTTATTTAGTACCTAAATGATTCCTAAAAACAGATCCAAAACATTTAGTATTTAACTTAGATTATAGTAAACAAGACATTTATATCGCTCTATTTAGTGGAACGAAAAAAAGGGATTCAATCGAAGGCTGATTGATTTAATTGACGAACATAACAAAACGAGTCATTTTTTTATTTAATTATTATTATTAAATTATTATTCTTTTTAAAGAATTTTTATTATTATCCATTTGGTTATTGTGTATTTTGTTGATAAAATATGTTATTTGTTTAGTTTTTTTTTCTCAAAAATTGACCGACGATCTCTATGAGAAGTCGTGACTAGAATGTTCTCGCCAGAAAACATGACATTTAATATAGATGATATTGCCAGTGTTAGTGATTAATAATTTATTATCAACAAATTTTTCTCTTTGAGTTTTTTTTTTTTTTGTAGGTGTTAGATTTTTAACACAATTACTGTGAACAAATGTTAAAAGTTTGTTTCAGTTTTTCTCACGACTGTGTAAGATTTTAATAATGTATACTGACATATCCCTTGTTAAGTTTTTTTACAAAAACCATTTAAAGAAATAAACAGCACCTACCTCCAACATCCTTGGACCTTGGTGCTAAATATAATAATTTTTTTTCTTCACAGTTTACACAAAGTTTTTACAAATATATGTAACATAAATTTTATTATATATAAAAGGTATATAATATATATTATTCAAAGCTTAATTTACATCCATATAAGCCATGGTCATTTTTAATATTATTTTCATTCATTTTCTTTTTTTTTTACGCAATTAAATAATTGAAAAATTTCTATATAATATATAAATATATATTTTATAAATTATTTAAAAAAATTGTTCCATTCCGAAGCGGCACATTTTAATAGTATAGGTGTGGTGATCGGGCTGTGATTTAAACTGCCAATTTTCCCTTATACCTCGACACCCCACCATCTCAAAACACCTTATTTACATTTAGACATTTTTTACTAGCTAATTAAAGCTCAATTTAACTAAAATACAATCATATGGTAGAGTAGAATAAAATTAATAAAATAGGTTATATATTCTCGCCAACACCGCTCGTCAAAGACAAAGACTGGATGAAAATTAGGAAAATAAAAACGACTCATATAATAATAGTTAATGTAAAAGCTTAACATGAGTGTGTGTGTGGTGCGTCAAAGGCAATGCAAAAATATAGACCTAAATTTTATATCTACTTGTGTAATATAATTTATAATTTTTTATACATTAAACTAAAATGACAAATATTTTATTATTGTAAGTCCTAATATTGCCAAATTTAAGAACCTTAAACATTAAAATGTGCCATTTCGTGTTAAAATAATAAAAATAAGAAAAAAATGATATTTTTTCCAATAAAATTGTTTACATTTTGATATGTAGCATCATTAAAATAATATTAAATATATTTATATATAAATATAATTAAATAAATCTTAATTTAATGTCTAAATACTTATTCTTATATATATTATATATTAAAATAATGTTGTGTAGTAATTTTGGTTTTTAGAGTGAATGAGGAAATGTTATATCGTAACTATTTAAATACTCTTAAGAAAAAATTTATTTAAAAAAAACAAAAAAAAGTTTTCGTTTTCTAGAGATATTATACTTAAACAAATTGTATATTTTTGTTATTTATTAAATATTCCCACCCATAACCCCTCCCGTAATCATTATTGCCCTACCCAATCTCCACTGCATTGTTAAGTATGTAGTTAGGCTACTTAGTTAACTTTTTCTTTTTATTATTTTTATACTTTTTTATTTCATATATTTATCTGAAAAACTAAATAGTTATTTACATTTTAATTATTACATATTTTTATTATTTAGTTGTGATGTTTTATTTTTTAATAGTATTTGATGTTAATACTTATACTTAAAAAATATACCGAACTAGTATTATTTATTAGGATCTTTTGTTTACTTTTTGATATAAACATTGTTCTGGTTTATTTCTTAGTGCACATTTTTTTTATTCATTTTTATTTATATAAAATAAAAAAACCTTATTGCTTTTTATATTTTGTGTTCTGTTTTTTTTTCCAATTTTTTGGTTGTATATAATAATTATGTATTGTGTTTAATCTAGATACTGTGTTAGGCCCAAAGAATATTTTTCTGCATTTTCAAAACATACAAAAAATTGGCTTGAGTCTTCATAAAATGCATTTATTACTTTTATTTCTAAAAAAAATTTAAAAAATTAATTAAAAAAATTAAGAATTATTTATTTAAAAATAATTTTATACGTTTGAGAACTGTTTATAAATTTTAAAAACAGACCAGATTGATAATCATAAACATAATTCAATTTATATATGCATATATAAAAATTTAAACAATTATATATATAATAAATTTTATACATATATTTATACTCGGCTTTAATTGTTTTTTAAACTTTTTTTTTGTGAGAATTTCATAAATTTCTTGTTATTAGCAAAATTTAGCATAAATATATTATAACTAATAATATAGACATATTATATTATAAATTAAAATACAGTAATAGAGCACAATCGAAGTGTGATTGTTGCCCATTACTGTTTAAGGTAATTTCTACTAAAAAGTTGCGTTAAGAATTAATATTTTAGACTAATCGAAATATATGGTTGTCAAGCTTATATCATATTAGAGATGGGATTGATGAGGAATTGTTTTTTTTTTTGAGTATGTTAAGATGCAGTTTTCATTATTTTATTTCGGCCTAAATCCAAATCAGTATTATAAAATGGTGTCTTAACTGTACACATGACTTGTTTTTTTTTAATTTAACAGTAAAAATATGTATCTTGTAATAATTATATTGTCTGAAGAATAACTAGATAGTTTATTATAATGTAATAATATTATATTATATCCCCTGTTTTTTTTTTCGATCTCAATATTTTTACTTTGCATTATTATACTTGCAAACAACAAGGACTGATTATAAAGCAATAATGAAAGTATAATAATATAAATAAAGTAAATATTTATTTTTATTTTTATTATTATAATTAAAATGATACGAAGTAATTAAAAAATAATAATAATCAAACATCCAAAGTATATTATTACGATCCCCGTATTGTTCGAAGTGTAATTTATGTATTGAAAACTGCTCATCATCCTTATAATTAAATGAAAGTAAGTTGTATTTAGCGTTTAAAAATTATATAATTATGTTTTTGTGTTTCTATTTATAATATTATATTATATTATAAAAAAGTAACGAAGATGATTTGTAACTTGTATTATTATAAAAAATCCTAAATAATTGTTTTTCAGTATAAAAAATATATTATAATATATATATAAAAAAGAAAATGTTTGTTTATTTTTAGATGTATATTCCTTTTTCCTTTACTGCAATACTGCTATCTCATACCAATACAAAATGTATGTCAATTTGATATAGTACTTACAATCTTGAGATCTATCTTTTCTGAAACCTGTGCCTGTATATGAAATCATCAAGTGAATATTACATACAACCTGACACCACGGGTTACAGGTACACATATTTGTATTGCGTTGGTTTATCAAAAGTGCTTCGACATATTATAAACATTGGTAAACATACTATAATATTGTTTCTGATTTTATTACAACCAGACACGAGTTCATCAAAAGTGTCTAAAAACTGTATAACGGTTATAATTAACAGCTCAGCGGCCAGCGCTGGTCCTCATAATATTATGTTAGCTGGAAAGATTTCTACTGCTTTGCATTATTTTACGAATTGTCAATAAAGATTTTCACTCTTGGGTTATACTTAAACACCAACTAATGCTACAAGTTAATCATTAAAACAATGTATTTTTAATTTTTAATTCATAAAATTCTAATAAATATATAGTTACCATTGGTAAATCCCAGACGAAAAGTCCGTGGATAGAAACTCTATTTTGAAAAAAGTCCGAAAATACAAATAATTCCATTAAATTTTCATCTATAATTAAATATTTATATTAAATAATGTATTATTACTGTAGTAATCGATGTTTCTATTTTTTTTAAATTTGTATGGTATAAAACTATAATATTTGTAAAGTACCTTTTTTAAAGTTAACAAATTACTTAGTGCAAGTCTAACAGTTTTAATTAAATGTTTCTATTAAAATTAATTGGTGTAAGTATTTATAGTTAATGACGAAATCCAACAAAATATTATTAATATGATTAAATAAAATTTATATAATATAAAAATAATTAAATACTAGAATATTAAAATTTATATTAATTGTACACATAACAATTTTTGTGACAGTAAAAATGATTTCGGACTTTTTGTCCAAAAATAAAAATGACCTGAGTTTTTATCCAATTTTTTTGAGAGTGGACTTTTTGACAGACTACCACCACCATTGGTGTACCGAAGTCAGTGTAATTTGTTGTACCGTGGTGTATTCAGCATAAACAAAATATTAGGTATATCGTATATGTAGGTACCAATAAAAAAAAAAATGAAGATTCTGAGTACTGCAGTCGTACAGATAGAATTTTGTTATATCAATAACAATTACTGTTGACAACAAAAGATAATATTATTCCTAATTTGACATTTTTAGACCCAAAATTACATGGGATTCGTTTTCTCTGTCAGCTCTGGCGACTGACTGCC
>PVMI01052968.1:0-21046 GCA_008528875.1 Aulacorthum solani
TGTAAATCGTACACAACTCGGCGTATTTTGCGTACGAACAGTATATACACACACTATGCGATATATTACTGTATAATATTATCATGTAGTGTTTGTGACGTCCACTCGAGTTTGGAGACGTGCAGGATGTAGGTGAACAGACAAGCATAATAAAATGCTATATCATGCAGACGCCTTCGTAGTCGTCGGGTCCTCTTCCGGGTGTAAAAACACGATATGGCCGTATGTGTGCTAGGGGTTGTCGTTTGTACGTAACTCGTCTCCAGTGTGCGGAAGGGAGAATAAAAAAGAAAAAAATGTTAAAGACAAAGCTAAAAAACTCTAAATTACAGAGAATTACTTATTTTTTTAAAAAATAGAACATAAAGGTCAAGAGAAGATGGAATAATAATACGAACCAGCTAGAGTTTTATAATGTTATATAATAATAGACATATTTTTTTTTTATAAAATTAGCAATTGTAAATTGTAATGCTTAAAGCTGAAAAGGTAACACAAGTTCATATGCATATTGTGTTAATTTAAAGGTAAAAAACTTTGCGGAACAACGAATTATTCATAAGAAATTGTTTTAGATTTTTAGATAACAGACATTTTTTAAAATTGTTATTTATAGAAAAATTCATATATTTGATAAATTTGTAAGTTATTCTGAAAAGTAATTATTTTTCCGAGTGTAAAGAAAAACGATTACAATATTTCAAAATGCTGATTTAAAAAAAAAAAAAATGTTGTAAGTTGAAAAAAATGACACCAACAGAAAGATAACATAATTATAAATATGATTTATACCACTTTCAAGGTCGCAAGTTCCATATAATATTTATTTTGTATGCATATATTGTGTAATATATCAATATTCCAATATATAATAAAACATATTATATTATACATGAGCGATATGTTTATTTTATAGCTCGTCGCCCACGCACACTGTAATAACTATTTTGTCGTAACCATCGGCCGATGGTCCGTATCCGATACGCTGCCATTGCTCCGATACGGTTTTCATCGGGAAATGTGATTTCTATTGTGACACATGTGCATAATATAGGATGTGAGTTTGTGTATATGTTCTGCCCGAGGCGAGATGTCCGCAGAACGGAATGTCCAATGAGTGACTGGGGCTAAGGTTTTTTTGTATTTTATGTATATTACGATTTATCCTCATCACCTTTTCAATTACACATTGATCAATAAATCGTATTTTAAAATTATTTTACTTAGTTTTTAGACTGTATACCTACCTATAAATGCAAATACGTTTTATATGTTACGTAGGTACATAAATATATTATTGGCTGTAAAAAAGCTATTTCAGATTTGTGAGTAATATTAAATTATATTAAAATTGTTATAAATGAAAAATCAAAGTCTTTTACAAAAATGATTTATTGAATATCTGAAGTTATGCTTGCTTTTTATATTTACCTACTCGTATATTAAACAAAAATAATTTCATTAAAAAGTCTAAATATGTATTTTAAAAGTATTCAGTAGGCTTTTGTATATAATATATTATATATTTATAGTTTATACAAATATTTAATTTAATAACTCATATTTCACAATATTAGTTTATTATTTTTTATATGTTTGTACAAATGGCGTGTATTATATGTTTTTAAATGATAAAATATAAACACAAAATGTAAAATATGGTTATTGTGGATAAAAAGTAAGCATACTTATTACGTGGTAACGAAATTATCATTTTATTATTTAAGAAATTAAGAAATGTAAAGCTTGTATCTCATCTGTTGTAATAATTTATTTGTTATAATTATGTCCAATAATTAATTATATAATTATATGACGTATTATGTTCAAGTTTAAATTAGTATGTCTCTACCGGCTGCAGCTGTATCTACTCCTGTATGATGTACACATCATTAGCTCACTCGAAGCTGATCATGACGTTTCTCTTCATCTTTACTATGAACGTATTGAACAGTCATACGAAACTTAAGTACCTAATAGATTCAAGAACAAAAGAGAATAAGTTTAAGTATTATGAAAACAATTTTATTAAGTTTCTTTTATTTTATCTTGGTATATTATTTTATTTTTTTTTTGTACTAGTTCCGAAAAAGTACAATAAATTCTATAAATCCTAAGCAAAAGAAATTATTATTTATTTTTAAATTAACCAACTAAACCAGCTAAACCAACTAAGCTGGTAATCAAGCTTGGTGCACCTTATTGAACACAATGATAATAATTATCATAGTAAAAATGGTAATAATAATAATAATAACAACTACAACAACTAATATACCAGAAATTCTCTTGAAATTGAGCCAATTGTGGTATACTTTTTAAAAGTGAAAAATATCAAAATATTTTGATACGATTTCGCTGAGTATTGCAGAAAATAAGACTCAAAGAATCATCAATACAACTATGGTTAACTATTCAGTACATAAGCTAGTAAAAATATATAAAAATGAAAGATTTTCAAAGCATTTCATTCAGTCACCTAATACGTTGAACAATATCAGTTTATTCGACCAACAATCATTTTATACTTTAATAATACGAAAAAAATCATAGTTTATTGATATCTATATTTTTAGTTGATGCCAGGTTTAATTTTATAGCGATATTGATTTTGACACTTAAATAACACACTAAAAACCAATAAAAAACAATGAATTACAGAGTAAACAAATATTCTCAAGAATTTATAACAAAATTAATTTATATTATACAAATACAATATACTGCCAAGCTGTTTTTTTATTGCCTTTTTGAATATTTATTTATTTATACATATTGGAATAGGTATATTTGCTTAATTTGCTTATCTTATGTAAGTACCTATAAATAGAGTTCGATTTATCTTCATTTGGGTATTTAGACCAAACAGGCATTTCTCTCATAGGGAATGAAATAGACAACTTACCTACATATTGACTAAAATATTTTTTTAAATGTCTGTTTTTAAATATAGTAGGTATACCAAGCAGCTTAAAAATAAATCATTCCCGTGACTTCATCCAAATGCTAAGAGGATGTTAATGGATTATTAGTGTCTAGCAAATATGTGTTTAAAAGTTTCGTCGCGACAACACGAAGGTTATTCAAGTTTTGTTTCATCATACACGCATCAACATTTCTAGAAAGTTGCCAACTAGTTGTATGAAATATTTTTCTTTTGAACAATTTCTAATGAATCAACCATCCGAACATCTTACATCTGCATTAAAATCATTTATAAATAATAATAAAATGTACCGGATTTAATATACATTTTTATCTCTGAAACAATAATATTGGTATTACAACTGACCTTTGAATATAAAATACTATTTGAGTTATATAGTTTATAATATACATTAAGTAAATGCAGTTGAGTCACCTGTCTAATGCCTGAATTTAATTCTACTTATAATACTTTCATAATAGTTGTACAGCATATATTATTGTAATTAATTAAATTATAATTTACTATACGTGGTTGAATTTATGTTACCTAAAATAAGCAAAATATATTTTTATACAAAATTATTAAATCTTCGTGTTAAATCCTGTTTCTTATTTTGAAAATATTACCTACTTAACTATCCACCTTAGTTAATTGGTACTTAGTCTATTCTTGCTTATAGTTCTTCAAAAACTGATTTGCATATTTTAAAAGTGTCAAATAAATTTAAAAAAAATAGTGTTTTAAACATTTTAATTTTATTACAAAATTGAAATTACTTTCATTATCACCTTTATTAGAACTATTAATAGGCTTACATATTTTGACATGCAGTAAAATAATTTTTATTCATATTTTGTATTCCTGTGTAAATGCAGATATTATAGCTACTAGTTTTAAATAGTACATTGTTAGACTAAAAATAATTAATTCATTATATTTGTTAACCAAGTTTTTAAATTATTAGTAGGCATCAAATATAACCATAATTTAATACTGAATTAATTATAAAATATACTCTTAAGAAAATACCACAAATTTTTTTAATCCACTGATAAACTGTTAGTTGTTACAAAATTGTTATTTATACCTACTTACCTACTAATATGATCAATGTTATACGACAAATGATTTGTTTCTACCATTAGGTGAACGATTTAAATAGTATTAAACTTAATAATCTTTAAATTTATAAGTGTTAATCTGATATTATTTTGTATGTTCAGTGTTGGCATTTATACAGCTATTTCATAGGTACCCGCTGTTGCTCAATAATAAATTATAGACTTAATTAACTACATAACTATATAAATCATATCAATTATATAACTATATAAACCATATTCATATGTATAGATAATATAACCTATGCAGAAAACTATATTGTGTTAAAAAAAAATTTAATGTGAATATGTTCTTTTTTACACGTATAATAACATTTAATATTTGTTACAATGTGATATACAACTTAAATAAAATAAAATAAATAAAAAAAAGGTTATTATTCGAATAATTGTCATAAACTGATAACAAGCAACAGGGTCCTAAATTTGTTTCAAATGTGGATACATAATACGTCTTACCTTATTATAAGACATAAATAGACCGCCTAAATCGTTCATTTGTCTCAAATTTTGTTGTTATTATTATTGAATTAATTTAAATTTCCGAATAAATGGTTGTGATATGTGACGATATATTATTAATTTTTTTTATTTTTTTCGTACCAATGATATTATTCATTTATTGATTGTTACGTAAAATAAACATGATCGTTCAAACAAAGTTTTCATATTATTTCTAAAAACATTCGTACATGGATATTGTCTATGACATGAACAAAAACTGTGAATTATATATTTAGCAAATAAATCTATCTACAATCAACAAAACAGTGGCAGTGTTGGTATTTTGATAGTAACGATCGTGCATTTATTGACTATGACGAAATTATATTGTCACGTTAAATACTGTTTATTTTTGTAAATTATTTACCTATTCAACATGTGTTCATACAATATTTGAAACATCAATGCTCTTAAGATTGTTTTGTTATAATGATCATAGAGTATAAATATAAGTTATAATACCAAAAGTGTAAACAAAACACGTATCTAAAAATATTCACGGTTAATTGAAGAAATGTGTGTGTGTGTGACCTCGGAAGACACAACCAAAGATGTCCTTGGTAATTAAAAAAAAAACTCAAACAGCAGAGTCCAAAATATTTTAATGTAATATAATTATTTTATATTATTATATTTTAGGCCATCATTTTAAAATTATTGGATCCATGACTCGTTCATTAAAACGCTATAATTTATATTATACTTTTTCCATTTAATTCAGTTAAATCCAAATTTATTATAAGTATACAAAGAAGAAACTATTGATTACTGTTACTTATTAGTTATAGAATTTTTTCAAAAATGTTACCAAAAAATGAAGTATTTCTGCAATCACAAATATGAAGGTGATTATAATGAAAAACAAAACAAATTTCTGATATTCTTAGGTGAAAAATTATCAAAAGGTCTTATGTATTCGAATATTTAAATGATAATATTCAGAAAATATTTTTTAAGTACTTTTTTATGAATATATATTTTATAACTAGTTTAAAAAAATATTTATAATAATATAAGGAATGCATACATAATATGTAGTCATGCAAACGGAATACAACAATATTTCGATATTTTACACTTTGATTGTTTTTTGTTTTATTCTTTATAGTTTATTGCGCGTTTGTGATGATCAAATCAAACACATGTTCTTGCTATAAATATATGAGTGCTTTATTATAAGTGATAACCAAGTGATAATTGTAGTTAATTCAATTCGAATATAATAAGTCACTATTCAAACATAAATGTAGAAAAATAATATTATTTAAGAAATAATATATATTTATAACACCAAAATAAACAATAATCGTATGTTTTGATAAATGATAAGAGTTTAATTATAATTGCTTCTATATATTATATAGATATGTATATATATAGAGATCATAAAACATAGCAAGAGGTAGTATTATATATAACAATACGTATAATATAATCGTGTTAGGTAAATGTCAGTTATGGTATCACAATGTCATGTAATTATTGATTGAAATATGTACCTATATTTATTTCCAGTTTAATATTATTGTACCTCCACATTATTCAAAAACAACAATAATTAGACAATCCACTTGGCAGAGAATAACCCAATACCTTATGAAAAACGATACATCAAATAAAAATACGAGTACGTAGGCGATTTTAATTAAAATTAAAAAACATTACATCAATGCGGACATTACACTTCGGTTCTAGGTCATTTTTATATTCTAATTATATTATTTAAATAACAGAAAAATATCCATTTAACCATCACTACTCAGTATATTATTATATAATCAGTAATAAATATATCCAATCTTTAACATTTCAACTGTTTTTAACACGCAGTCGGTACTATACTTATTATTTATTTTTTGACTGACTAGTGGATGTCGTGACTTTACTTTTTAGTAGAAATATTTATTATAACTATAAAAATTATTAAATTATACATAAGGTAAAATAAGTACTTTGAAATGGATATAAAATATTATATTTGAGCTTTATGGAAGTTTTCAAAAACTTTTGAAAATGTAGAGGTATTTAATAATCATACCTGAAAATAATACTGAAATAATTCATTGACTTCGGAAAACTGAATTCGTAGTTAGTTAATTGTTGTGATTCATTCGTGTTGATATAATTGATGAATCATAACTTATAAAGCACTGACATAAAAGGTTCAAGTGTGACATTCTGCTATTATAGATTTTAAGTAAGTTGTTTCTTCAGAAAACCATTTTTGGAGCACCAAAAGTGTAAAAATCAACCATAAGTTTCATATTAAGTAAGTTTATGATCTGCACAAATAAGAAATTATTGAAAACGTGTCATTTGAAATTTAATATTATTTGAGTTATGTACTTACGAACATTTTTAAATTATTATATCGATACCTACAGTAAGCAAAATTATATGAGACATTAACGTGTTAATGATAGTTGGTATTTATGTTATCTTACTATAACTACGCTTCATTATTATAGATTAAGTTACATAAGAAGAATGAACTTAACAAGTGAAAATTATAATATGATATAATTATTTTTAATAATGTTTAGTTTTGATTAGATTTTGGTAAATCTGACAGGTTCTTTTATATAAAATCGCCATCGTTAAAATAGTTTCTGTAAAGCTGTGTTAAAGGTTGTAAACACGTACGTAAAAAATATATTAAAGAAAGTTAATGAAAGATAATATTAACGTCTTTTTCGTCAAATAAACTTGTTTATTATCATTATTATTTTTTTACACTACTTTCGCGAGTGAGTTACGACATACTTATCAGAAAAAGAGATAAAACTCAAATATAAAAAGAAAACAAAGAATTTAAATCAGATTGGATAGAAGAATATTATATTTTTTTCGAAGAATAATTCATTATGTTTCATCTGAAAATCTACTTAATTTCAATTAAATTTAAAGACAGTAAATTAAAATTAATTTATTCTTAAAAATAAACTCATTTTTAAAGGCTGGGAAAATTTTGATTTTGTTATCTTTTTATAATTTCTTTTTAGTTATTTTCGAGAGTTATAATATACGTGTACATAGTAAGTGCCTGGTACATAATATAACTAATATTCTAATGTATTTCATTAGGAATTCTTTTTATTATTTCATTACATTGTATATTTAAAATTTATTATTTTTCAGATTTATACTTGTTTAAATCATAATCATTCTTAAATATGATGTTTTATAATAATTTTTTTGATGTAATAATGAAAACATATATCAATTAATGCTATATTTAAAACTGACTGATTGCATTTTTCAAACTATAAGTATTAAAAAACTTCATCTGCTAGTTTACCATAATATACGAGTACATGAATCAATTACATTGAACCAAATTACATAACTTATCACATTATCGTTTTAACAATTATTCCTTCACCTGTGGTAATATTCCATTGCTAAACATAAGAAAACATCAACAGACACTAAAATAGATCAAATATTATGAAAAAAAGAAACACGATACATGAATATAACATACTTTTTGTGGTTGTGTGGGCATTATTGATTCTTTCTATATTATAGTTTTTTCTTTTGTTTAACTTAGGACATAAATATTTACACCTATTCTAAATATAAAACACTCTTACCCATATATCTTAAATATTTCCACTATATTAAATCAATCATTCAACAATAACTCAAGACTTTTAATATAGCTAAAAATACCTTTTCATCGTGAAATAATAATACATAATAGTATTGTTTATTTGAAATAAATTAATATTATTACTCTATTAATAAAATTCCAAATAAATTAAATAAAAAGATTTAAACTGCATGGTTCATGTATGTATCTAACTTAATATTATTAAGTAGATAATAATATGTACACACGATTGTACCAGAGACCACAATTATTGGTATTATGTTAGCAAATATTATTGTGTTATTACTAAATCTAATTTGACTGTGAATACTGAAATAAATATTATTTTTACCAATATTTTGTTTAAAATGAGTATTGAAAATTTTGAATAATAACTTAACCTGATCGACACTTACCCAAAAATTTCAGTTTTATAACGATACACAAATGAAAAGAAATATTTTGTTACCTATTTTAATTTATTATGTTACAAGAGATAATTTTATCACTATAATATTAATGTGATTTTTATAACGTAATTCAAATTTGTAAAATGTACAAGTATATTACAATTTAAACCCAAATAATGTATGAATTCCGATATATTTAGAGTACCAGTATTATGTGTAATGACTAATGAGTGTCTATCATTTCAACTCAAGATATCAGCAATATATAATAGAAATTATAATATAAAAAATAACTGCAGATTGGTTACAGTTAATTTTTGAATTACATTGATTTCAACGTATTAATATAATATAGTATATTACTATATTAGGATCATAGTACTATAATGTGCACCTGTTTCCAGAATGTAACGATATAAACAAGTTATACGAAACATTATATATGTAATTTTATCCACCGAGTAGAACCCATAACGGGCCATGGAAACCATAAAGCATTTTGCGGATTGTTTGCAGTACTGTAATTGTAACAATAGTAATAATAATAAATATCGAAAGGGTAAGCCTTATGATTATTATGGTATGTGATCAGTTGATTACTACTCATTTACTTTTTATACCAAATTTATATTTCAAATATCACACGATGTAAAGTTTCATATTTTTTTCTACCTAAATATAATTTCCAGACCCAAACAAATCAAAACAGACCAGAGCTTGTTGACAACCATTATAGTTGTTTCAAATTTGTGGACGAAATATTAATTGCACAATAATTAACATAATTTTCTCATGATTAAACAATAATATGACGAGGCAAAAGTTCCAAGTTTTATGAATAAATTATTGCTTCAATTGTAAACGACAATGCTATTATTAAAGTTTGGTTCCTATTATTTATTACATTCCAGACATTTTTAAACTATATTCTAAGTGACTAAAATCTTTGTCATTTATAATATAAGCTCATTCTATCTGTACAGCAAACAAAATGGCTGTACATTATAATTTTAATTATATATATTGTTTCATTCAGATCGGGTTTTTTACATGTAGCCGACATTTACTTGCCTCAACACTGAATGGTTGCACTAGGTATATTAGTTCAAAAACTGACATCTTCAAAGGGGAGTTTACCAATTTCGCATACAATTATCGTTTCCCACACCAATTGAGCTTAAAATATTTTAGAGTCGATAGACCAATATCGCGCTTGGTCATTTTCAGAGTTTATAGATCAACACTGCTCTTAAATAACAGTCGTATGATGTATATTATCTTCAATTGCACTTTACTTTCTTACTTAATGTAAATAAAACTATTTTTTTGGTGTACAATGGATAGTATATTATTATTATAAAAAATGTATTATCAAAAATTAAAAAAGTAGTTTGGACAATTTGGTTATAGTATTTAATGTATCATAGCACCTATATAAATAATTAGCTTTTTTATTCATATTTAATAAATTATTTTTGTTCTTTAATTTTTTCAACTGCAGTTATGCTGACCTTGAAGTATATCGATAAGAAGCGAAATCGGTATACTGGCCCTTGGATATAAATTCTGTTCTATGCACAACGATTCATGCTCCTTTGAAGTACCTATACCTACAAAATTATCTAGATTTCCAAGAAAAAAATAACATCATCGCAAGACACTAAAACAAAATAAATAAAAAGGAAAACTGACCAATTGTTTTGATTGTAATAATAACAACTCTCTTCAGACATCAGTCTGAAAATGTTGTGATCCACGGTATCTGTACAATCAAAATAGACAATAAATTATATAAATTGTGCTAAACAATTAAATAGGATAAAAAAAAATGATTAATCGTAATTTTCTTTGGTCGATGTTTAGTGTTCGTCATTGCCCCTATAGATTAAAAAAACATGTATATTACACATTATGAATATTATTACTACTAATTAGCTCAATTTCACATAATATATTAATGGAAAACAGTAGAGAAAAAATATTTGCAATTTTCGACATCGGTCTGTGATTGTATATAACACAGGACAGGACTATTTCCTAGTAGTTCTTTCGGGTCTAAGCTGCAACGCAGACGTAGATCATACACCGATAAACAATCATCATATTGTCAAGAGTGTGGACGATATTTAAAAAAAAAATGTATTCACCACCCCATCATTACTAAAAATTAGGGGGGAAAATTGTATCATTACCACCACCACCTTGACATGCACCTTATAATCACATAAGTTATGTGACATAACTGCGATATCCATGCACCTAACTCATTTTAGAGCCATTTAATGGATACATGTACTAGTATTATATACATTATACGGCATACTAATGTTGAAGCAGTGGTATAAACACAGATGCAAGGCTTGCTTACAAAAATCGGAACATGCTCTTGGGCCCATTTTCGGTTCATTAGGATTCCGCATGAGCTATGACAGATTTGATTTGATTTTTTTTTGTCCTACCGGTGAGGTGCTGCACGTAGATTCCGCATCACCAATGGCTGAGGAACCAATCGCAAACTACAAGTCGTCTTGTCGTCCTTGGGGAATTAAATGAACAATATATCATAGCAAGGACTGACTTTGATATTGACCGTACTGTACAGCTATCGACAGTTAAGCTATGTGTGGTTTTTGTACGGCGTGTTTATTATTGTGTGGCCACTAGGGCCAGATTAAACCATTTGTTTATATTTCAAAAGCAACTGGAAGCTGTACGGTAGTGCTCTTTTTTCAAGAGTCCTAGCAGCTTATAGTCATATGTCCAATATATACTGTAGTTTAGTAGTGCCAATAATGATAAGAATATAACTATGTACGTCTGTCTCACCATCATCATCATCAAGACATTCAAAATCTTCATTTACAATGTGAAGTATCTTTTTTTTAAACAGAGTAACTTTAATGAGTTATTGTTGTAACACAGAATATAAGCCCTTGCCTCTAGCCAGTAGGGTTGTTAGAATTTGATTAGGGTTGGGATAGGTTAAGGACTTTTTCGATCGTTGAAAATAATCGATCTGTATATACCCTCTCAGTGATCTGAAAATCTGCATTTGAAAGCCGTCCTACAAACAGTTTATGTAGTAATCATGGTTACGATTATGAACTATGTGCGTGAATATACTCATAATATGTTGACCGGTATTAAAAATGTAGATGGGTAAGGGATGCAAAACTACCGTGTAATGGCGTAATTCCAGCAATTCTGTTGAAAAAATTTAAATTAAAGGCGATTAACTCTCGGGAATAATACTCAGATCTAGCATTGGACGTTGTGAAATAAATAATATTATGTAAAAAAAAATTAAAATCCGTGCAGGTCTCCCATATGTATAAATGCCATAAAATCGTAATCGTTTGAGTAGTTGCAGTTAACGTTATCTTGTAGGAGATTTTATCGTATGTACTACAAGCATGAACGTATTGTTTTGCCCCACTTGGTGGACAATGGTGATTGAAATAATACCTAACTCAACCTTATAGAAAAATTAACCTCAACTTTATAGTCATATAACCTGTGTTTTTTGTTGTTGCAAAAACGGTCCAATATTGAGATTTTTGAAGCTATTTGCAGATATTATAGAGATGTACCAATATTTTACCGAAAACATTTTGTCGAGAAATTTAGATACGTACATTTCTGTAGATAGTGTTTTTTACATTTATATATAATATTACTTAAACAAAGAATGAGTAAACACTTCAAATCTTTGCTCTTATAAGTTTTTAAATGAAAATAAAATAATAGGTACATTAAAATGTTACAAGTTAAAAAAATCAGTATTTTTTATTCATAATATTATTAAACTACTGGTATATCAATGAAACAAGTTGGATAAAAATACATTTTACAATTGTTTTTAATTTTGGGAAATATTTTGTTTTTTTTTTTAATATTCAATAGAGTGTTTATAGCGTTATTTTCAATTAATTTCAGAAAAAAATATAAAATATTTTGAAGATTATAATAGTCATAGCTGGTATGGATAAAACAAATTTCATAAAGTAATACGTTTGTAATAATAATATCCAAGATAAAGACATAGAATCATAACTACATATTGGTATTTATAGCGATTTATTACTTTATGAAATAAAATTCACATAGAATGATACAAACGATTCACATTAAGCAGTATAATACGGATCATATTAAGTTAACTACAAAGAAAATCCGTAAAAAAAAATATATTATTAAACACTATATGGGTACCTAATTAATAATAAATATATATTTTGCAAATTGCTGTTATGTCGATACAACACAATAATAAATTAAACAATTGTACAGGTAATTAAAATATTAAAAATATTTATTTGTTTATACTTTATATAGATATAACTTAATAACAAAATAAATTAATTAAAAGTTAATAAACCGTGTTTCTTTACCATTACATTAATTTTAAATTCTAAAACATATAATAATGCTATTTTTATTTATGTGAACTGTGCAAGTACAAAAAAAAATGATTTCCCCAAGATAAACTTTCTACTATTGTACAAAATATAAAATGTAACCTTTGTTTTATTCGCAAGTATAGACAAAGTGGAATATTTATTAGCATATGATATTACAATTATTATAGTAACTTGCATACTTTCTTTTAATATCCATACAGTGACAATCATAAAATTGGTTTTTGGGCAATATTTTGTTATAAGAGTGAAGGGTTTGTTCACGGCGATAAAAATATTATTATTAATTACTTAAAATTGTAATGAGATGTCAGTCATAATTATTAAACTAAGATGCTGCAGTGTTTGTACAAAATCTAAATAAACCATAAAGAAAGGGCTTTATACAACATGAGATGTTTTTCAAACTCTAAAAATTAATCTAAGCTATTTTTTTTTTATTATTAATTTGTATTTTTTCAGTAAATTTATTTCTTTAATATATTAGACCTGTACATAATTTGAAAATTTGAGATTTTAATTATTACATTTAAGATTCAATATTTAGTTTTATAGATTAATCTATATTACGATGTATTTTAATTTAGTAATTTTTGATTAGTTATTACAATACTCTACACATTTATATTTATATGATAATTAATAAGCCATATGAAGTTTTTGTAGCGGTATTATCACCACGAAGTAATGAAAATATCTAAAAACAAAAACATGAACTCGGAAGGTTTATTAACGTAAAACAACAAAAAAGGTCATTATTTACAATACCTACATTATTTGAAGATAAATACCCATAGCTTGCATTTATATAATTGTCCATTTAATAAATGGGATTGAATTATAAAAAATAATATCACTAATCTAATATCCCTTGCGTGACCCTAACAACCTTATTTGATCCTTACAAACATTTTATCAACAAGTTTTATGTTGTATAAATTATGAAATTTCTACACTTTTGTCATTTTACGTCAAGTAACTTTTTATTCTTACTCAAAGTGACTAAAATCTAGAATGTCACATTTAATCATTTTAAATACATGCTTGTAGACCAATAGAAATAAATATTTTAATTTTATGATTTAAAATTTGTATTGGGTATACAATTATCTAATATTATAACTAGATAAATTATTATATACGCTTAAACAATACTTAAAAATACATCTTGATTTTTAGCTCAAAATTTAAATACACTTTTGTGGGTTTGAAATACAATTAATAGGTAGGTGGATCACATAATTTTTATCATTATTATGAAAAAAATATGTATATAATATTCATCAAAGGAAAAATTCTAAATCAATGGGATAATTGCATGTAATATTATGCTTGGAAAAACTTATTCAGATAAAGAGATGGTAGTAAATAAAGTTTTGTTTTTTGTATCTATAAGTATATAATTATTATTAATTTCCCATTATTTAAGTAAATTTACTTATCAACTATTTAAAACAAACTTGTGATATTTATTATTATTTTTATGATATTATACAATATAAGATTAAATATGTATATATTTATAAGCAAATTTATACTTATGATACATATCTTATGGTTTAAAACCTTTGACAAAAATAAAAATTTAAAATTAAATTTTTTTTTAACTCATTATTATTTATTTTTTTTTTTAGAACATTTATTCTTAACTATAGGTTAACGGTGTATTTAATATTAAAATTATATATTTAATATTATTCATATCAAATTTCAATAGCCCGACAGCATTAAAGCAAAACATATAATTTTGGATTTTTAAATTATTCAAAACACGATCAACACTGTCAGTATTACAGTATTGTTACCCAGTACCAATGTATATTATTGTTGAACGGGAATTAAACCGTGTATCCAAATTCGGTGAGTTCGTCATATGTGTTCAATTGGTACAGCTATTGTCCTTGTTATAAATATGTTGTTAAAAGGATTAAGATCGGAATAATAATTAACATCGTAACTCTGCCTCAAACTATGAAGTATTATTTGGGCTCTTGACATTGTGATAAATGACTGCAAGATACGACGTATTTTAGTATTTAGTCGTGCCTTCATGTACCTACCATACTTGATATTACTGCGGTCCATTTAGTTTATACCGTCGACGTTAAAGAGACGATGGTGCCTGGTACAGACACAAAATACGAGGGCGTCGGGGCGGAATAAAAGGATACACAATATAATATTCGGAAACACTATCGATAGTTCGTTTGACAAAATATAACCGAAAATGCCGATCAACGATAGCATAGCAAAATATGTCAAAACTAATCGACAGCGTGCGGACGGTCGGGGTTATCGGATTTCGGTCTCTTGCATTTAAATAGGTACATCCAAACACGAAAGTGTCTGTTTTATGTATTATAGTACATAGTACACATGTGCATATATGATACCTATGTTTACTGAAGTCACACATAGAAGTGTGGAATTATCCTTTGGGAATTGTATAATATATATTGATATATCATTGTGTAATGTGTATGGTTCAGCTCAATATTTTTCCTGTCTACTTGTGGAACGGATATACATTCTAACAGTAGTCGGATATGACCTTCCCGATTAGTTTCAACCATCCCAGCTGTCGAATCCATTCCCATCCTATTCTGACTGCATCCGATTAATATCCGTTATGCGGAATTTTATCCAATAGGCAGGTATTAGATGTATATAGAGTCCAATCAGTAAAATGTTTTCAGTGACTCTTAAACTGTTTATTTGAGCATTGGTATATTGGGTGGCAAAAGAACACAAACTTTTTTTTCTAGTATGTTAAAATTATTAGAACATGTATTTTTTGATTATGTCCATGAAAACCACTAGATAATATTAGTTTTCAGTTAATGTAATAATTGTTTAATATAAACCACATTGTTTAAAAATGTTTTATTGCACATTAAGCTCTACGATAAATAGTTATCAAGTTTATAAGCAACTTAAAATATTATTTTACATTTTAATCTATCATTCATAATTAACAACGATAAGTTGTACGATTAAAATGTAATAGAATTTTCAGTATAAAGTTAATGGTGTTCTTGAGTTCAACACTTCGATTCTAGCTATTTATCCCAACAAAAATCTCTATACCACCATTTGTAGAATTTTCTTAAACGTTAGAGTTCCCACAGTCCTCACAAACCCACAGAAAGTCCGTTATGAATATTTTAAATCATGCCAAATTGGGAAACTTAGAACCATTATTTGATGCAGCGTTTTTGTTGCGAAACTCGTGCACGAGATGTTTTCAAAGATTTAATTAATTAAATTTAATTTATACAAATTCTAAAATTTTGTATAATATCATAATTAATTTTAAACCTCAAAGTTGAGTGAGATGTGTTTTTTGTAAACAGGTTAGGTATTTGTAATTTTTCTTTTAGTTTAAGCTTTAAAATAATAACCACGTTGTTAAGTTACCGAAAGGGCCTGATTTTGTTCTTTTAAACTTTAATTTAACCCAAAATAACTGAAATTCAATCAATTTTAAATGCAATTTTGAAAATCTTTTATTAACCATTTATTAAATTGTACATTACATTGTTCTAAGAAATCTGAATTTCAAATTTTTGATAAATAGTTGATCATATTTTTGCTAACACTTTTCAACTATTAATTTATGAGATCATCAAATTTAATTACATTTTAAATTTTTAACGGCTTGATTTTCAAAAATATAATTTTAACTACTATGTACAATGTAAATATACTTGCCAATTTATTTTATTCTAGATTTTCATAAAGTTTATAGAACCCAAATAATTTAAGTTTTTTACATAATTTGTAGGTATTTATACGAGAAAAAGTGACAGGTTACATTTAGGTAGATGATAATTAGTTAACAATAATTTAAAATATATATTTTTAACAAAGTTATTGAAAAAATTGGCTTTTATCCAAGCAAAAAAAAAATCTTATTCTGTGTCTAAACATATACGATGTATATGATGTCATGTTGTATACAGAAGTTGTAAAATAAACTTAAGGATTTTACACTATAAAATATATTTTTATGTAATATTTATGTTAAGAAAATGCTTAGTAAATATTCTTATGTAGGTTGGATTTTATATAATTTATCAAATTATCATATTATCAACAATCTTTAATTTTCAAATACAAGTACAACTTATAGATGTATTTGCTTAGAATACCTATTTTTTTGTAATTCATTAAATAATAACCACTTTCAAGTGGTTTTTGAAGAAATATTATAAAACTACTACATGCGTTGTGTATTTTACTGATACTTTGATTTTATGAAGAGAGATTATTTTATAGAGTGAACAGAGCAGGAAATTAATCAGTTTTTAAATAGTTTTTTTTGTACCTACATTTATGATCAGATTTTGGGTATAAGTAGTGATATAAAAACTTCATACAAATGTAACGGTTCGTTGACAAGTCTTATCTTTAATAATATTTCCTTGAATTTTGAAATCTATGTTGAATTATAAAAAATATTTGTATTCAGAAAAAATATGAAATCAATGATAGTAATAATATTAGAAAAATGATTCTGATTAGAACTAGTTATGATATTTTTCTAAGTACTTATGGGCATTATTTTTGTGTAAAGATTTTCCTAATTAGTTTTATATTCTCTGTCTTATAGGTGTATTGTATTGATTAATTATGAATATTATGATAATATGATACTGTGATAGTTACCAATTGCATTATAATATTGTAAGTATTTCTTCTTCATAAACAAATCTAAAAACATTTTTTGAAACAAATATTAGTACAAAAATAATTTTTCTGTACAGTTAAGCATTTATTTGTGTATACATTTTACTATGTAAGTATTAAATCATAAAATGTATTTTAAATGTAATTTATGTTTAGTGGGTAACCATTTTTAAAAGTTTAACTGTGGTTAATGTGACACTCCTCCGAAATCTAAATGTTACACACTAGTTTTCTCTAACGGAACAAACTGAAAGAAAGACAAAAATAAAGAAACACGCCATCATTGTTATACAAGTACGCTCCACTCACAATCAGAAAACAAATTACATAGCAAATATTGACAAAAAAGTGGTGTACTTTGCATTTATGCAAAACCTTTACTTTTTAACTAAATAAAACAATAAAAATGAATATTAGGCTTAATTTATGAATTATATTAATTTCTTACATCTATTTCGTGAATTACCATTGTAATCAAATACTTAACAGTATATGTTATTACACCAGCATTTATGATTTATTAACAACAACCATATGACGTATTTAACATAAAATAAAAAAAATATTGAGTTTTTCAAATACTAAGTTATGTAATATTATTAGCCCATAGGTTTGGAAAAAAAAGTGGAATAATTAATTGACAATGATCAATATAGGCTAAATCAAAAAGTTATAGTTACATGCTATAAAAATCAGAAGTATAATATTTTTTGTGATTTGACCATTAAATCGTATAATAATTGTTCTTTGCACTAGGATTAGAATTTCCTGGGTAAATTGGTTGAATATTGTGCAATTCAAAACTCATACTGAATTTGTAACATATACAACGAATAATTACGAGTAATGTCTGTTTAATTTTATTATGGTATAATATTCACCATAATTCATATTACGACTTACTATAAAGTTTCAGTTATTGGAGTCCTGTGGTAAGGTTTGTGATTTAATTTTTTATGTTCCTACTTTTATCTGTAATACAAGTATATTATTCTATATACATGATGTTAGAAAAAATGATCGAAAATGTAATTTTTAGTCATATCATAGACATACAATAATTAACACACCTATAGTAAATAAAATCGTTTTAATAATATTTGTTTTCTCTACAACACGCCCTCCATAGCGTTATATAATATTATAATGGAAATATTAATTTAATTTGACTATTTTCTAAATAGGTTTGCGTGTACATTACACATTAAACATCAGGAGTATGTGGCGGCACCGTAATAGTAGATAAGTCACAGCTATAATTATGTTAGCTATGCAAACTTTAGGAATCGTGACTAAACCTATAGGTGACTTCGATTATGTGTTATACTTACTCGTTAATTGTGTCAAAATTAGTTTGACTCATACGTTATGGTAATCGTTAATAATAAAATCATAATTGGTTACCAAAATGTAATTTTGAACACTCAATTATATTGCCTATATATTAGGTACATACTTGTCATCAATTCGGTGATCAATATAAAATTCGTCAGAATGTTTAATATTGTCGTTGTGTGCAGTAAAATGCATTGCATAATATTATAAATCGTTTCATAAAATTAGAATTAATCATGCAATCATAAGTTTGAATAACATAAATGGTCATTAGTGGTTTATAGGTAGTATCTGGTAAGACTGGGATCACTCAATCCTTTACCACGTGTTGGTCGTTGAATTACGTAGTAATGATTTTAACTTTTTTTTCTATCGTTCGAAGGAAGTCGTTCTACAAGAATACATCTTAGTTCATTTCTTAACTTTGGATTAAAATAATATGCAAATACTGGCAAAGAGCTGAACTTTTTCAACTTCTATTATACGCAAATACGCAATCATATATTATAAATAAACTCATTATAGTTTTGTATTATAATCATGAACTGTACCAAACATAAAATATAGATGGGTATCTCAAAAATCGAGTTAAGTAAATGGCATAGTATCTATGTGCATTTATGTGGGTATATATTATGTATAATTCAAATTACATTTTATAACGTTATAGCAAACTTAGCCACTATTGGAGTACCTACCAAGTATTTAGATAAGTAAATATAATAGTAGTATTCTTAAATGTTATCGAATTATATATCTATACTCAAAATGTTCAAAATTATTTTAATTTAAATAACTGCTGTTTCGTTTATTAGTATGTGTTTCTATAAAAATAATAATAGGATCTGAAAATCAGAAATCAATCGGCGTATAAGTTATACTTATACTCTAACGATAATAATAAAATAATCATACAATAAAATATATTCTGCAGTAGATATACAATATACATAGCTATTGAATATCTGCAATATACATAATACATTACTAATAATAATATATTTCTTGGTATTTTTAGTTAAAAGTTAATTCAAAAATATGTGCATTACATTAAAATTGTTGCAATGTTGGTGTAAAATATACTTATATTTGTTAGAATAAATTAATGCCTGAAATATGTTATTCTTCGACGTTATAATAATATAATGATATAAAAACGTGGTACTATGTATAATTACAAATTATAATGCATATTACAATGTTCGTCATGCGTGGTGAGTAGATACGTAATTGTTTGTGAATAATATAAGTAATAAGTAATAACTATTACTTACGTTCTACGTACAAATGTAAGTTATTTATAACAACAGAAATCATAATTTGTGTTTTCAGAAAATGATTATTCACTGTTTTAAGTTCAAATAAAACTAAAATTTCTGTGTACAAAATGTTTTGCTATTTATTTTCTGTGTTATTTTATCTTTTAAAGTTTGTCACATTTTCTTGGAATTTTTTTTTACATTATATTAATTTATTATTCTTGTACAGAATATTTTTAAAAAGACAAATATTATATTTTGTTGGATCTATACAGTTTATTATTTGTATTTTTTTAAAGTTTATAAATATGTTTTTATTTTTGTGTAACATTATATGGATAATATGTTTCATATTTTTTATCTAAAGGTAAACTGTACTTCACACAATATTTAGACATAAAACAAAAACTAATGCAATGATACACATATAACATATTGCAGTAAATCGATATGTCGGGTGGTGTCACTATTATTGTGTATCCGGATAGAATTTGACAGGCACAAAGCTGACGTAAAAAATCTGTTTTCTTTTCTTCTAGTTAGGTGATATTTTTATTTTACAGGACATATGTTATAACTTATAATAGCTAATATGAGTACAATAATAATAACTTCCAAATAAAAATCAAGTAATACATTTTTTTTATGACTTTGAAAAGTGAATTTTTTTCTCATAAATTATATGCATGTTTTTGGCTATAATAATGTTATATATATATATTCTATGTTCAGTATTTATGTTTATTGTATACATTGTTTTATTCCTGTATGTGCAAGATTTTAAATTAC
>PVMI01052974.1:0-15195 GCA_008528875.1 Aulacorthum solani
GTATATTTGAATAAAATGAAAAAAAAATGAATGTATGACAAATGTACCTATTAATTGAGCAAGAAACTAAAGCAATATTACATTAAATGTTATATCCAGTACCTATCAGCCAATCTTAATCACTAAAAAAATACTTTTTCCCTTTAAATATATTTTCAATTATTTTTTACAATCAATAAATTATATTAAAAAGTCAAGCAGTAGGCGAGCTTGAAACATTAACTGTCAGTAGACTATTACGAGTTCACCTCACTTAAATTGCAGGTAAGGAATGTAATTATTGAATGTGCAAATTATATCACATAAAAATCCGCTTATAGAATGGATAACTAAATAAAATTATTTTTCCTTGATTATTAATTATTACATTATGAATGCTATGCTACACTATGCACTACCTATTTGTTTTTTTGTTTTTAATTGATTTTAAGTAAAATAGTATAAAGTAATATTATAATAAGTACAACTCATTTATTGCCAAATGCTATGTATTTGTGTACCTTATGGTAATCAATAATTATTTATTTTGTATCATGATCATCCTCATATTATGTTAGGTACTACACAATTGTCCATCAAATAAAAATAAAATGAAAAAATTCATAGATACATATTTCAAATGTAGTAATATGATTACCTAATTGCTTATATTAATCTATTAATTATTGTTCTGTAGTAAATTAAAATCTGAAAACAAATTATATTTAAGAAATATTAATCAAACACATCGTTTGATGTCTGTGTTTTTTTTCATATATATAACTTGAAGTAAGTTTATAAGATTGATTTAGCGAAAACAATTTTATTTCATTTTGTTATTTATTTTTAGTTTTATTTTGGTTTGAATCTTTTTTAACACTCAGTCATCAGTGGGTTGTGGTTTTTGGTGGTTACCTTTAAAAATGTCCTGCCGACCTCATGGCTATTCACCAATCCTATCGAAGATCAAACTATGTAGACTTCGGTTGACCGTCTTAACACTTTCATAACATTTCCTTCCTCACAAAACTTATTTCTTCCGCTATTGATTCTTCCTTTTTTCTTTCACTTGTTAATTTTGTAGCGCCTTGACGTCTTACTTGCCATAAAATTCCTTTTCATATACATTTCTGCTCAACCAATTAAATGTCCAATTAACCAATTGATCGATGAATGAAATTAGCAAATGAGGATCTACTTGCCCTTACAATAATAAATCCCTTTAGCTCATACATGTTGTTTTAATACTGTTATACATTGTATATTATGGTATGTTATATTATGTAATTATGTACCTATTTTATTTACTTAGACGCAATGGGTTAGCTATAAAAAATATTTTTTTTTTTTAATTCTAAGCATAATAATTATAATCTTAACCAGTATTATTCTGAAATTTTATCGAATAAAAATCAAATTTTGAACGGCTAATCAATTATTCTGCCTTGAAAAAAAATGTATGTTGTCGATTTTCATAAAAAAAAGTATGAACTTAAAATAAAACAATAATGAAAAGCAAAAATATATTTTTTTCAAATATTTATGTTAAAATTTAAAATATAATACGTTAATACTTTTCTAAATAATAATAGTTTACAGTTAAAAGAATATTTCTCCGTACATTATACCTGTACAATGTACATACTATAGTATTATTAGCATTGTACGGATTTTAGCGTATATTTACTATTTAACTCAAAATGTATAAGTAGGTTAATAACTTACACACCTCTAGTTTATTCACCAATTAAATATTTACATAAACCTAAGAGTTATTATATTTTGTACATTTAGTTAATTTTAAAACATCAAATACAATTCAAAAGGGATTTGGAAATTTTTTATTATGTATTATTAATAATAATCTTACNNATAATATTATGAATTAAAATTACTTTTAAACGTGCATATGGGCGGGATAAAATTTTTTTTTTGTTCAATTCTTTATTGTCATAAAAACTCAAAGCCAACATACAAATGTTTCCTCAATTTTGCTTGTACATGAAAAATATCTAGTATAGCATGCTATATAATTATATAAAAATAGTATACTATAATTATTTAGTAATTTAGGAGATCGATGATTGTATTGGTTTTAATATTTTGTCATATTTGTCAGAAGACACTTTTAATAGGAGACGAAATTATATCTAAATTTTTAATTGTATTTTTGGGAGTAAAAAACGTCCAGTACTATTACTTATAAGACTGACTCTAATAGAATAATTACAATAATTATTTACGCAATAACAATTTTTGGTGAAATCGATTTTTATTTTTTAATTCAATAACAGTCAACTGTATCTACTTGAAAATTTTCAAAAAAATCATTATTTTAGAAATATTTAATACTTGATTTATCTTTCAAAATATTTCAACCTTTTTTGAGCTACTTATAGCCGTTTAAATTGTTTATTTTTTTTCTATAAATTATGATACAACTTTTTTCTTCAGTCAAAAACATTGAAAATGTAATCTTATTCATCATAAGTTGTTCTTATAATGATTTGAAAATATCAAAAATGTATTGTCACTATATTTTTGAATAAGCTTGAAAAGTTAAAATATTAATGAGATTGAATATTTAAACGAAAATTACGGTTTTGTATCTAATCATTTTAGTAATTTTGTGTTATTCAAAAAATATTAATCATAGTTTTTATCAATAGAGTTGCATTATAGATCCATAGGTAATTACAATTATGTTCGTAAATGAAAAGACCCAAGGAAAATGTATCATTGAAAGTACTGTTTATAAATAATAAATAAATTTTAAATGCGAATTTTTTCAATGCAATCTAAGACTGTAGAACACAATAACACAATATATTATTAATTATAAACACACTTATTCAGGGCTACTTATTGTGTTTAAGTTCTAAAAGTAATCAATTCATAGCAGCTGTATTTCATTATGGCGTATTGGCACAATATTGCATCTAGGAATATTATTGTACTCAAGATTCAAGACATGAGGAAAGTTTTTAACAAAACACAGAATACGATTATTCGAAATAATTTATGCATTCTATTTCCACATTATACACGAAACAAAAAAAAATAGTTATAATTATTGTTGTATACTACAATACAGATATATTTCAAATAATATGGAATCATTAATAGTACTTGGTTATTAGTAGGCCATGGTATGTATTCATATTTTTAAAAAATATTTCTATATAACTATACATCTTTGAAAAATTGCATTAGTTAAGATTATTTTGTATTGTAGCTTATATAATCAGAATAGTATACATTTGTGTAACTTGTGTATAAAGACAAACTATATTCAATGTAAACTTACCGAATAACTCAAGATGCACGTAAAGGTCCCATTATCTTGTTGAATACCTAGTATTTGCAAAGCACTAGTCTTTAGTAGGTATTAAAACTATCAACTAAACTGTAATCTCTTAAACGTTAATATTTGTATACTATAAATAAATATTTGTGTTTGATTAAAATCTGTTTTTACTCACTAAATATTAAGAATAGGGGTAAAAAATAATCACTCGCCCTCGTTTTAAGATTTATAAATAAGACAAGGGAAACCGGGTAAAACGTAATTAATTTTTTAGTGCTTGGTTTTACCCCACTGATGACGCTCAGCGTTTAATAACATTTTTCTATTATAGTTAATATTCAGCTTGCATTAAAAAACAAAAAAAAATTAAAAATAGTAATGACTACTATACACCTCACCACCTGGTTAATTAGCTTGAAATGCCTCAGATTGAAAAATAGAACCATGACAAAATTTCCATTATATTAAATAAAAAAAATAAAACAACCCGACCACACCCAGAAATATTAATTTACTTTAGAGGGCGTTCCAGCACATACATATATTTACACCAATTCCCCATACACCTACCATCGCACTACTGATCATTACCTCTCATCGGAATATTATTAATGAATGTTTATTTTGTATCCTATAATCTCGGGGTTGCTGAGTGAACCTTGCTGCTTTTGCTGTACTGGGCTAACACCGTTCTAATAAATAAACATTCGTCAGTTAATGTGATTAATTTAACAAATAATGTGGTAGAATATGACCCTCAAACGAGTTTTTAGATGAATAACATGATATTATAATGTTTGTTTTTCTGTAATGACAAAAAAATAGCGAAACTGTCGCTATCGAATACTCATCAAGATGTTTATCGTTTTCTAATCAAACAAAAATCTGAAAAAACTTTTAAATTAATAATATTTTAGTCAGTCTATTATAATTATCATGTTTTTTTTACGGGGTGATATAAATTTTTCATAAATCATAAATTTTAACTTATTCAAAAACTGAATTTTAAATATAAAATAAATAGTCATTAACAATAAAAAATGAAAAAAAATTATTTAATGAAAAAACTTCTTACCATAAATATACCACATTATTACAACTAAAAAAAAAAATATGTTGTAGAAATGGAAAAACGGGAATGAAAATCATTTCTTACAACAAGTTAGATATTCTCACGTTTATTACTAGTAAATTATTAAGAGAGGTTTGATCATATGTGGAGGGTGGAATTGCAATTGGATATGTATCTTACGTTGGAAAAAAAAGAAAACTAGACAGCTAAAGGCAAAACCTCGTAAACTTGTGAACTGACGTAGATGTCAAAGATCTGAGAACAATAGATCAGAGTGCGTCTCTTCAGATGGAATAAAATAGATAAAAGTGTATAGTTGTATAGCCCTAGCAAGTTAAGGTAAGTAGCAATGATGCTTATTGGAACAATAGAACTGAGAAGAATAATACTTGATAAATATAGATACAGTTATTAATTAAAAAACAGCTTTATACGCACTTAAATTTGATACATTTTACATGATAATTTTTAAAATGATTTCAAAAAAGTAACTTATTATATCTTTATATTTATAAAATTCTGTCAAATATAATGTTAAATACCTAAATAACCACAAAATATCTTGTGTGAAAAAGAAATATTTTATTAATGCGAACACAATAAGATAAATTACAAAAAATAATACATTTTCTGAAAAGTTTAGAGTAAGAATATGCAATGGAAATGTTGGAAAATAGATGTGTGTTGAAGTTTGTTTGTTTTAAAGTAATGTCACTCTGTCAGAAAGCTCACAGAATGCAGGTTAATCATTAAATAACATATATTTTATAGCGCCTGAAAAGCATAATGTCAGTTATATAGTAAACATTTTGAATTCAAATATTTCGTTTAAACGACTTTCTCTATAAAACAAAACTTCGAAAACGTTTAACCCAAAAACTTCTTAAAATAAAATATATACATAAAATAATTAAGGGATTCGGTCACTGTCATACTGTGAAGTACACAACATAATACAAAATATCCTAAAACAACGTTTTAACACATCAAGCTAACCCTCCGGAGCCCAATCGAAATTAAAAAGCTCTCTGGTGTACCGTCAAGTTTTATTTTTCCCTTAGCTAACTCAATTAAAGTTTATACTATCACAGAAATAGCTTTGACATGAAAATGATCAGGTTTAGTGAATTAAGTATCCATTTATTAAATTGCAGGTAATATGTTTTTTTCTTCAATTTTTAGCCCATTATATACAGTAAATTCAATATAAAACTAACTGATTTATCGCAATAAGAATAACAAATATTTTAACATATCACTGTCTTAAATTGTAATAGAAATATTATACAATATCAAATAAATATTATGTAATTTGTATTTCGTCATTTTTAAAAAAAATTTAAACAATAAGGAAATATTTAGTTTGAAATAGCTTCAGTTTTAATGAGGTTATATTTAAAGTAATATATTTATTTATCTATTTTATTCTTGTGTACATAAAACACCGCAATACAGAAAAACAATTAAAATGTTTACTAAATAAAAAAAATAAAAACATTTAAATATAAGCAATCCAAATTGAATAAAATATAAAGTTGACTCGAAATAATAATACAACGTATTTTATTGAAGTGAATAGGTAATAAATAATCTGCAAGGGGCTAGAGGATTTAAATAACTTTAATAAACGCTAAGTAATATGAATTATTTCAAAACTATTCAATATTCAAAAATATGCAGACGATACATAACGATATATAGTTTTCAGTAAAGTGTAATTAAATTAATTGAGTTAAATTATTTACAGATATTTTGTATATGTTTTTCAAAACAGTATTTATGTTGCGCAGCCACTGCAGTATTATACTCCAATTCAAAGTTTCGTTAAACATACGAACAATATGATTACAAAAATAGCCGTTCTCGGGGATCAATGGGTTATGAAATGTTGGATTTAAATTCTGTTTATCTCGCATTATTACATTAATATTGAGGGAATTTCGAAAGTTACGTTTGGCCATCTTGAAGAAAATCGTAATAACTACCAGACTGTAATAATTATTGTAACATTAATTCCTTCACAGCATACAACGCATAGATGTAACACTATAGGAGTAATTTAATGAATATAGTATTATATATCATAATGCACACCAATGCATTCAGATTTAAATGACTTTCCGGGGATTATGATACAAATGAGACGATAAGGGATGATAAGAGAGAAAAAGTTAATCACTGATAAGAATTGCGAAATACGGACAGAACCATGGGTGATAAGGTGTAAATCAGAGAACTTTCCGACTAAATTCTCATACAATAATACCATTGTCGGAGACAGGTTTTTATTTTTATTTTTAGCAATTATTATATTATATACCTAGGCAGTTAAGGCACAAGTAGCCAGAAACTTCATGACTGTGTGTTCGAAAATGAAATGCGGAAATCTATTGTGAAGATAAATGTCGGCCCATATTATATGAATGGATGCTGTGAACTGACATTAAAAATATGATTAAAATTACTGCTTAATTTGGCAATGTACAATAGGAGTTTCCAGAACGTTTTTTTTGAGGTGAATTACCTAATGCTACCAAATAAAAAATAAATAACAATACATTTGGTTTTAGTCACCTATTATGCGGTATTTGAATGTATTATTTATATTGTAATATTATTATATTATAAAATAAAATATTTATGTAAGAGCCTTAATATATTTCATTCTATTTTGAACTCAATTCATTTGAATAAAACTTAGATATTATGAAACACGAAAAAAATAAAATAAAATCAATTGAATGTATTTTTCAATAATAATTAAACTACTTAAAAAATGAATTGAATCGTGAGATATTGAAAGAAGAAAAGATCATAGAATATTAACTCATCGACCAAGTTTATAAAAAATTGATGGTTTATTTGATCATGTTATTATCTCACAAAAATTAATTTCAAATATTTATTTTTTAGTGATTCCTTGCTATATTTTGATTTATTTTTAAGATTAATATTTGTTTAAATATTAATTACTTGTAAAAGTTGTCACTTCAAATAATTGGATATCACAAAAACATTTTGGAAAAATACTTAAATTTACATTTTTATTTTAAGATTAATTAATTCTGTAATACAATATAATAATTATGTAGGCATTCAAGATAAAGATATAGCTAGACAGTTTGTAATTACTACATTTTTTTTGTGACTCGAGTAATAGTTTTTATAATACCTAACTAATGTGAAAAATATGTAGACAAACTGACATCTATCATTCTTAGTTAAATAATATTATGTTTATTGTCATTTGGCATAAGATACAACGAAATTTACACAAATTATAAAATACCCAAATTATAATAATATACATAATATAATATTTGCATAATATAAATATTGAAATTCAATTTAAATTTAATCGATAAGAGGTACCTATGTGGCAATAATGTACCTAATAGTGGTCCTTTGCTATAACATTTTAACTTTTATTAAAATTATGGTCATGGAAACAACACTATTATATAAAACTGGTTAGAGAAAATACTATCTTTGAGTGTGACTTCCTGCTTTTAACTTAGATTAAGTTGTTTCGTTATACACAACAAATAATGAATGTGACATTTCCAATAACATGCAATTTCCAGTCCACATGGATGTTACTTATACGGTAATAAATGTAAACAACTCGTAATAGTAAAATAGTCACTTCAATAAACAATAATATTATGGTAGACATTGATATGTAATATTAGTAAAAAAAAAATATTTCAATTGATACCAATAAAACAACACAGTGAAGATGATCATACTCGATCATGCCCCAAATCGGATTGAAGTATGAAGTTGACAGTAGAGAAAAAAAGATAATTTTGTGCTAAATAACAATCGTATTGCAAAGTTAAAAAACTCATTTCAAGCATTGAGAAGTGGGCGAATTATATGCTTTAATATATACAGAATAAGTATAAAGTACGGAGATCTTTAAGTAAATAATTTATAACTTTTTGCAAACACTTCATGGTACAGCTATAACAATTAAATCAAGACTTGGGCGATAACAATTCAAAATAATTTGCAATATTTCACGCTGTAACACTAATTCGAATAAATTAAATACAAACTACTATTATAGACAAATCAATGCTGCGAATATGGGTCATGTATACTTTGAACAAACTCCCTATGTTTGTTGCATTCGAACGTCGGACGTTCGATTTCATTTTCTATTAAATTTGTTTTAAGTATCAATATTTGTGTGTTCTACGTCCCATCATTATTAATATAACAGCAGCAACAACTATATTAACACATGGTCACAGAAAACAGTATCATTTTTGTAATAAACCAGCGAAACTATTTTCGGAATAGTTTTCTTGTATAAAGTATAGGTACTATGTGTATATAAATTCGAAGGTTGGATTGATGATCCTGGATAATCCCTCGGGACGATTGAAACCCATCAGCCGTTATTGGGGCACATACAGCACGTCCGTGTAGATGAGTTTTTAAAAAACCTTCCCAGCCCCCTAGGATTGAATCGCGAAATAATAATTCATGATGAATATAACGCAATCGAAGACGATTGTTGAACCCTAGATTGTGTCTGCGAATGTATACGTTACATTTTCGGCAGGTAAGAAGGTGTAGAATATAGATGACATCAACCTCCTTAGAAAAACTGCCTTTTTAAATTCCAAGACTTAATGTATTGTCTTATACCTCAGAAGAGTATAATTATTACATTTATTTAAAACAACCATGACAACGGTTTGTCAAACACACTCATTTCCTTGAACATCTTTTTGTTTAATATTCTGTACATTTTTTATCCGGTGACTCAAAATAAGCAAAGTAAAAAAAAACAATTATATGTAGAGATAATATGATCGAATTGTTCGTTGTAATTAAAATTTTGTTGCACTGAACATTACAGGTGACTAAAAGGCTAATTAAATATATGATTCGACAATGCTGTGCAAATTATGATACGCGTCTTGTATAACTATTCACTAATATTAAGGGCTGAAATGAATTTGTATTTGTTATAAATAACTCAATAAGTGCTTCACGAAGTGGAATTCCAAATAATTCTAATTTAATATTTAAACATGTTTTAATTGTTATTTACTGTGTATAATATGTTGTTTAAATAAAAAGTGTCCCTTCCAGTGTTTCGGATTCTTTTCTTCAAACAATTGTTCGAAAATGTACGGTGAAAAGAATAATAATAATCGTCATTCACGATCCAGATAGTCTGTGCATCATCAGTCTCTGTGTCCGAGATGAACAGTCCACCAGGCGGTCGTCTCGCGGGTACGTCCCAGTTGTTAGTCGACTGCAGGATGCCTATTAATATTGTTATTTCCTAACACAGCAGCTATCCGAGCAGAAAAAAATGGTTTGACCACAATAATAGTAACTCATACCTGTACCTACGTAGCACATAATATTAATAATAAAAAAGCCACGCCATTTACAGTATAGCATACGCAATAAACTAATAGGTATGAAAGATATACACAATGTTATTCAACTCGGTCTGCGCAATAGAATATAATAACAATTTGTGTAGCACACTAATTAAGATCAGCAAGTAATCAGGAATCGAAATGAAAATCTAAGATATTTAATTTGTATCTCAAGTAGATTTTTGTATAAGGTTTCAAATAATTTATATGGGTACTAGTGCAGTATGTCTCTATATGAAATATAATAATAATTTGCGAAATGAACTCATTTAAATCTTACAGCAAATAATCAAGGTGCGAAATGAAAAAAATAAAATGTATAATAATTAGCTTACATTATATCTCAAGTAGACTTTGAAAACTATGCATAAGGTCAAATACGTGTTCGATACAAATTTATGTAACTGCAACAATTATAGGTTAACGTAGATTATTACAATAATTAATCATTTTTATACTAAAATAACAGTCAACAACAATACACGACTAAAATAATTAATCTATCACTATTTCCTCTTCAACAATATTATTGCCTTAAAGTACATATTATATTCAGACCCTCGTTATTTGACTGAAAATACAAATAAAACATACTGTATTATTATAGTGTTATGCCATACTGAATTATTTACGATATTGGCACACTGTAAGCGAACGTATTTATCGATATAATATTATGATCTTTTATAGCCTGAGGGTATTATATGTTTCAATGCATTCCTTTGTTGTATTAATGTATTATTATTCATTGTTTATGTTTATTTATGAACTATTCACTGCTTGGGTTTAATGTTACGTATATTCAATTACATATGCATCGACTGTGCATAGATTTCAATTTCAATTTTTGAAATTATAGCGTCTTCAGTGAACCCTAATCTTCAAGTACCCTTACATCCAAAATCATCGATTGCAATGAATGAATGAATGTCTGTTAGTGAGTATTATAATCAAAATGATTTTGTATAATCATTGTTATCAATGATAACTTTGCTTATCACAAAAATCTCGATTTAATACTGCCGGTGGTCGTTTGGGTGATTCCAATAATTTTGAACAAAAAATCCATTTGATCGATCGAGTTATTTTTACCATCCAAATTATGGTCATATGGAATTTGAATGTATTATAAAATATCATTACAATATTATTATGTAACATTTTAATATAGGTAGGACCTTTTTTTTTTTTTAAAATTAGAGTTTATTTTTAATTATTAATTATGTAACTAGGTATATTGTATGCGATTTCATTTTTAATATTCTAACAATATATTATATAAATTAGTTTAATCTCGCAAATGGTATGTTTGGTGGAATAAACACCAATCAAAACAGTATCTATGTATAAGTATATAACTAGTCTCCCAATTATTATTCTAAGCACTTCACGATCGCCCCCTCCCCCATCCACCCACTGACAGAACTTACTTTATGCCTTTTCATATGTTTATGTTGTTCATGTAAAAATAATAAATTATTAATTTTAAAATCTATATTATTAACAGTAATTGTTATACATTTTTAAAAATAATTTAAATAAAACCCAAAATTGAACACTTTTTGACGAGATGACAATTGGTTCGTGTATTTTTAGTGTCATTGTACTCTATTCACCCATTCCCCTTGAAATTTTTTTCAAAATCGCTACTGATAATTTATAAGAAGTTTAATCTGCATTTTAATAACAATGACTAGACGGATTTTATTCTACATATACTTATTCAATGTACCATGTAAACTCAAATATCAAATGGTTTATCTTATTTCCTGCAGGCTACAGCATATTATAAATAATGAATTATTATGATTCTGTAAAATTAAATATGTGCCTCTAAGTACTTTTTGAGGTAAAAATCGGAAACATTTTTTTTTTTTTAAATTACTATATGATACATATTTGATACTTACTACTTTGGGTATAAATTATAAACAAGTGAACATTTTATGCGTCTTCCAGGAAGATTCCTTTGTGATGCCAAAGATTATTATTATTTTATCCAATATTAATCTTTCATACTATGTATTAAGTAATATTATTGTAGTCATGATTAAATTTTGATGATTATGTTCGACAATTCGTATTACAATAATCAATTTGGGAACACTATGCGAAATTATAATGGTTTTACTATAATAGGTATTAATAAATATTGAACTGATTTTACAGGAATTATTGATAAATATGGGTACTTTGTACATTGTTCTCTACAGGGCATGGGTACTAAAAAAGTTAAGCGATCAGTTATAGGTATTCAATACTTTCAACACGTACGCTCGGATAAATATAAGTTTGGCTTATTGTTTTGAAGTAGGTAAGAAAAAACATTTTTCATTTCATGTTATTTTGCATACGAAATCACATTATTCTTAATTTATGTATATCCAAGCAGAATAATTTATATATTAATCAAGAATATAAATATAAATGGAATATTAGTGTATGGTACATTGTGGTCTGTAGATATGATACGGACATACGGTTCATGAATCAAATATACTTCTGAAGAACTACTACAGAGATCTTATTCATATCATATATATATAGATATAGATAAACATGAAAAAAATAAGAATTATAAAGCTCTTAAGCTCAATCATAATCCCTTGAAAAACTATGTTGAACTTTTAAAATACTTGGAGATGAATAAAAAATAAGTCGAATTAATAATGTTGTGTTTTCAAAAAATAAAACTAGTATATCTAAAATGCAAACAAATTCGCGAAAATAAAAAATACAATGAACTATTTTATAGAATAAAGTTGAAAAATAATATGCTAGCAATAATGAAACATGTATGGTAAACTATTAAAAACTGTTTGAACACAAAGTTTACACACTATCATGACACGATAACTACTATAATTTCATTAGAATACTGTATTATTACTATTTATAATATGTAACTACTAATCTATTTTTAACTTTATTATACTGAAACTCTATACCTAAATTATATAATCATAAACATGTATTGTATTTAAAATACTATTTTTACTATATAGAAAAATATTTTATATTATTAATATGATATATTATTATGAACAATCAAATAAGTACCTACGAAGTATGTCTGTGTAGGTACAACCATTAATTCACTATCCGGATGAAATCTATATAAGACATATTTTAAACAAATAATTATGGATATAAATAATTTTTAATAAAACCTAGGAACTTATTCTGCTTTATAGTTGGTGTCGAGTGTACCTCTTCTTTAATTAGGCCACTGTATATTGCTAAGGATATTTAATTATATATTTCTATATTTTATAATATGCAATTGGATATTTATTTTTCTATTAGAAATATAATAGGTTGAACTAACTTTTGCCAAATACAAATCGCGTACATTGCATAAGTAGACATTACCTGGCTTTTATCTAATTAACAAGTATAAAATGCATTACTGTAATTCTGTTCGAATAGGCACCTTAAATGACCGAACACATCAACTGTAGTCAATTAATTATTATTAAATACTTGTTAAAATAACACCTGTTCACCGATCACTGATAAAATAGCGATTACTAATCAATAATAATTATATTATTGTGCCACGCAATTGTAAATTATTCAGTTTCGTCGTTGTAGCACAATCGTTATACTTCTCGTATAGGTACTTCAACTTTAAAATAGTGAGAAAATATTCGTCAGTCACACATTCTAGTCACTTTACCAGTGCCGAAGTAATATCCGATGTCGTTGTTATCAATTTTCACTGTATGCACTACTCAAAAGGTCTCTGAATGTTTGTGAAAATCCCGTCAAACTCGGTTCAGTGGTTTTGATGATTACCTCGGATAAACGGACAGACACTTCAGTTGTACATTTGTATTGATGTGTATAGATGATAACCATTATAATTTATAATATTATTTCATATTATAATACTAATATACCTAGCTGCTATTAACTAATAAGTCAATACCAATAATATACCATAGTCATTTATGAATAGCTTCGTGCTGTAATAATATTAATAGCTGCATATCAATCTAAATATTTTTATAGTCATTAATAAAAGGAAATGTTTAGGTGTGTGTGTGCATAATTTTAGATCCGCATTTTTTGTTTAGTCCAAACCTTTCTAATTACTGTTTTAAAAAATATGTGTAGTTTACATTTAATGGGGTTTAAGACAGAATAGTAAGTCCACTGGCACTATTTAATTGGTCACTGGAAAATTAGGAACCTCGTACTNNTGTCAAGCCTTAGCTATAAAAATTTAAAATTGTACACATTTATAAATATAAAATAATTTGAAAACTCTAAAACAAATGAATGCAACAGAACCCAAAAAATAATTTTTAGTTATGATAAAAATATTACTGAACATTAAAAATTATAATTTAAGACAATATTAAGTATATTAATTTATTCCATAAATTATTATTTTCAATTTAAAAAATTGACAAAAAAGGATTTGCTCCTTAGCATAATAATAAAGAATTTAAAATTAAAATAGTTTACGAAGCAGAATGTGATATTATAAACATCCTTGGATGGTAAACAAGATAAAATTGATTGCTTGCCAACTACCATTTAATTCAGATATGATTTTTATTTTCGTTTTAATTTGGTAGGTAACCCATAATTTGACAATAATTATATTATAATCATATTTGATAATTTACCTCTTACATTTTGAACATAACACAAAAATTGTGTAGATTAGAAAATTTTATCTGAGCACGTTAAAGTCTAATGAGTTAATTATTTGGTTTTTTACTAGAAGTTGTTTAATGTTGGTACTCCACTCAAAATTATTTTCAAGTACCTACGATACTCTATCAATGTTTTTATGTATTTATAACAAAAATACATCTCCATCCTGCGCCGAGGTGAGAAAATCTGGACGAGCCCTCAGCACTAGATCCTTGTATTGTGCCCAACAGTTTAATATTGTATTGTTCGTAAGGCTTCAACAACAATGGTCATTAGCATACAGCATTATCTTGTTAAACTACGCATTATGATAGTGTAATTGTTTAAATTTAAAACAGTTGCCTACAACTTGTTTGTTCAAATTTTCAGCTCGTTTTATAAATTTACTCTCTAATCAAATATCTACAACAGTTACAAACTGTTCAATTGAATGTATTTTTATTTGTATGAGTAATATACTACAGAAAATAAATATGATTTGAGTGAATTAGGTTTTTGCAATAAATTGGTAAAATATCGACACCAGTTTGAAGTCAATCAAACTAATTGGTGGGGCTAACTTCTTTATCGTGAAGTAAATATTTTTTTAAACACTGGCCGTCAGACGGTGGGTTTTCTGACGTCACTCCTGAAACGCCTTTTATATTCAAACACGGAAGTAATTATTATCCGAAAACAATTTTTCGAACGCCAAAATTATTATTTTTTTAAATCACTACATTTTCACCATGATCGACCCCATGATCGTTTTTTTTTTTTTT